>JAAAKQ030469866.1:0-13990 GCA_010016005.3 Zanna intricata | reverse complement strand
TTTTTTACTTGTTTTATTTTATAAATATATGTACTTCTATATATATTTACATATGTATATATATATATATATATATAGATTTTTGGCAATTACACTGTTAGATACACTTTTAACTTTTTTTTATAGTAAAACAAAGTTAAATTTTAAGCAATGGAAATTAAAACAAATAAACCTAGAAATGTACAAACTTTAACAATTTAAAATATATTCAAACAAGGATTGCTTTCACTTGTTCTCTTGTGATTTACATAGTACTGATAAACTGTAGAGATATAGATAAAAACAAAACTGTGGGATAATATGATATGATATTATAAAAAGATAAAGGAGTTAGCATAAAAGGAAGGAAAATAAATTGTGTTATGGTTCACAAGTGATTTAGTTTTTCTGGAGTAAAGCACACGCATAATTAACAGGTGATTTCAAAGATACTGTGACGTAACATGGCATGAAAATAAATTTTACATAAACTAAGGTAATTATTAAAGACGCATAAATAAATCAGTTAATATCTAGACTAAAGAAAGAAGATCTAAACAAGTAAATCAATGCAGATACTTTGGTACATTGTTAACAGAAGACTGCAAACGTGAATATGAAATAAAAACGATAACAATGATAAGGAAGAATTTAATAGAAAGAAACAAACATTACGTAGTAAGATGAAGTTGAAAATGTTACAGATGGTATGTTTGGAGAATGCATTTCTGAAAAGATGTGACACAAAGAATTAAGAAAACGACAAAAAAAATTCTGGAGATGTTTGAAAGACGGGGACGGAAGAAATTAGAAAGGATTAAATGGAAAGATTGAATGAAAAGTGAAGTAATGAAAGCTAGTAGAAGCATAACAATGCAAAATAGGTAAGCAACTGGCTGTAACTTGACGTAAACGAAGATGGATTAATTAATAATATCCTAGAATGATCAGTAGAAAGTGCAAAAAAGTTAGACAAGAAAAAAAAATTATAGTCTAAAAAGAATTGGAAGCTATTACGATCTCAATTTAACGGATAATAATAGATTACTGGAAAGGTTCATGGTATAAAGATGTTATATAAAGGCAAGGTCGGATCTAGCAACTGAATTTGCGGAGGGGGGAGGGACCACTGATGTCAACGGATCACATTTTCCTACTTCCTTCTAATTGGGTTGGACATAAAATATTACATACACTTTTACTGGGTACATACTATATTCTGAACTATTTTTAAATATCGAAAAATCGTTTAATCAATCATTATCTATAAAAGAGACAAAATTAGTGGTTTCAGCAAAAAAAAAAAAAAAAAAAATTCTTAAGTTTCTTCAATTTTTATTTCGATTTATAGAAATAAAGCTTAAAGTTATTCGATGTGACTCACTTGGAGACTCGAGAAGCTAAATTAACTTTATGCTCGGAATGTGTAGTCTTAACAACTTCAATCAAAACAATCAATATTATGTAATATTATAAGATGGGATAAAAAATAATAAGATGAAAATATAAATTAAGTTGTGTTTCATTTGTCCGTTCATTTCAATATTTATAATTAATCCATTACAATGCAAAGTTTTACACATTTTATTTCATACAATAATTATTTACAGAATAAATTCATCTGGATGATTACGCATTTGAGTATACCGATCAATTACGCGATCTATATCAATTTGCATGTTGTTATGAATATGCATTGGAGCAATTGACATTGAGCTTTTCTTAATTAACTATTAAGGAAAAATATGTATTCATGTTAATCACAGAGTTTCGACCAGCAAATGGTTATTTTTACAACACAGTATTGATAAAACGTTTCAATTCTTTTCAACTAAATTTTCAAAATGCAAGGCTTTTGGATCTTTTGATCTGCCCCTGAATCAAGATCGACGATAACTGTATGAAGGTAAACTATAACTGTATAACAGTAAAGAGATCAAGTAAAATTGATTTAAATAAACTTGGACAAATTTTTATCAAAATTTATATATATATTTTTTTCCTAACTGTTCCTTTCCGAGAAATATGATCTGATACGTGAAGGAAAACCGAGTAGTTCAACAGATTGTCTCCAGCAGCGGATATTATGAACTAAAAATGTTTTTAAATTCCATCTTTCTTACTTTAAAGTATGCAGCATCAAGTGATCATTTAATTGTTTATATCATACGATTTTTTCTTCACTCTTTTTCAAAATTTCGTTATAAAAAAACTAACAGATTTAATCTTATAATAAACAGATTAAAAAAATTGATTTCACAATGAAAACATATTTTTGAAAGCATAAGAAAATACTTTATTTTTGTTGAAAAATATAAAAACCTCTTTGTTTAAAACGTGTCAAATAATCATATAATGTAGAATAAAAAGTATATAGAAATACAATAAAGAATATAAAATCGAATTATACGAAGGAATGTAGTACAGAACGTTTCTTGATGGTTAAAACTTTTATAACTAGTCAGTGTTTATATACACACACTCACTGGTATACATTCACATAAAAAAATGATAAATTATGTATTTTATTACTAACATCAACTTGTGTATTGAAATTTTTCGAAACTTTTACTATTATAAACAATATAAGTAGATAAAAAAAAGGTGGGAAGTAATCAAGTCAGCTTTAAAAGGCGTGCACGTCTATACACTGTACATCTTATTATGTTCTAACATATTGAATATTCATTAAGAAAACAGTGTTAAGGTAGAGGTGGTAATGGTGGTGTTTTCATATCAGCTAATTGATAAAGATCGAGGCGGGACACAATTAGGTGGCCTCCCACCTAACATCTTCTTGTAACATCCCCGCTCGTTCTCATTAGCCTGTTTTTAACTATGCGACGGGTAACACTTTTTATAACAAACATATACATATGCTATATCATCATTATAATATGATATGTTTAGATGTAGTGTACTGGTAAGAATTTTGTTTTTAATTTGTATACCATCAGAAATTATATATTACGAGATTAATTATCTATAACTATTCAAATAACAAAAAATGAAGTTAATCAATTAACTGTGATAATTTTAATAATTAAACACAGAATTTCCAATAATATTTATTAAGTAATCTTTCAAATATTTTTTTTCTATTTAGTCGGATAAACACCAAATATTTAACAACAGCATTCATTTATTCGTGGGAAAGGTATAAATTTTAATGATAGGACAAGTAAAGTTCATTCCATGAAACACAAAATCAGGTTGAATTTGAAACACCCGGATTTTTATTTAGAAACAGAATCTATAATGAATTTTACAATAATAATTTAGAATAAAATTAATATATAAGGTTTTTTTTGTAGAGCTTTCTGAAAATATATCCTGTTGGATCATCTAAAATATTTTATAAAACATTACAGGACATTACTAAAGATTCAAGACATTATAATATCTTGATAAAATCAGAAGGTTTATATACCCCTGAATGCTTAACTCTCCAAAATAAAGTTTGGTTAAAAAAAAAATAGAATAGTACGAAAGAAGATCTTGTGAAGTATTTTCCCACCTTAAAAAAGAAAAATGGTAACATTTTCTCATTTTCCTTTGTTGGGAAACATTTTCCAAAAATGTTGGGAAAATTTTGGGATAAATTTTCCCATTAGATTTCTATAAATCAAATTAACCAGGTAAAAAATTAAAAAAAAAAGTGAACAAAAATGGTTTGCAGAAACCGCTAAAGATTTAAAAGAAAAACTAATCTCTGAAAAAGATATTAAAAAATTTAAAAAAAATGAAAGGATTTTGGTAAAATTTTTTTTTTAAAACAGGAGGAGCAAAATGGACACAAGAAAAGTGAAAAAAAAAAAAAACATTCTGAAAGAATGAAAAAAGTTGGAAAAAAAAACATTAGGAGAGAAAAAACAGGAAAGCTAAATGAAAGTTGTCTTTTAGTGGTTCTTTAAATGGCCAAAATTGAAAAGAACATAAATTTAATCTACGGTTATTCAATTATTATTTTTAGGACTTCTAAATTTTCTCGTTTCAGGCCTATTTTTTTTTAGGCTTGTTGAATTAGAAATTGATTTTAGAAACGTCTGATAGAATTTAGTTATTGAAAAGTCTTGGTACAATAATTTTGAACAAAATAGTTTCTGAACTACATTATTGACAGATGACTATCTCCGATTTAGATGTCTATTTCTTGGCATCTCTTCTTTGTACCTTCTTCTGATCACAGTTATTTAATTTTAATTTTTGTGAATACGAAATGAAATTTTATAAAAGTTCACAGAGACTAATAAGAATATTTTTTTTTTAAGTAATGAATTAATTTTACTTCAAAATTTTACATTCTTGAAAACATTAAACTTATTACTAAAGTATATAATTGGTATTACATAAACGTTATTACCTATGGTAATATAAAATTTACTTATCAGTAGAGGATTGGCTTATAGTTTGTCCGGTTATCATCTCCTGAATCATGTCACATGATTCAGGAGATGGATTAAAAAGTAAAGAAAATTAATTTTCAATCCCCCTCCCCCACTTCCACTATGCTACCTAAAGTAATTCCGTACCTTTCTTTGAAAATTCGGTAAATAACTTCATCAATCTTCGGCAGGAAAACTTCATCAATTCTTCTTTATTTCTCCTGAATCATGCCACATGATTCAGGAGATGGATAAAAGTGTTTTCCTTTTAGAAACTTACGGCTTTTCTTAGATGACTGTTCCGTTTCTGAAGAAAAATTATTAATATTTTCACCAACTATTTTATCCGACATATTTGCTTTAAATTTATCATCTGGTCCACGCGAGATCCTTAATCAGTTATTTGCAGTTACATATTTGAGTAAAGATTATGATCTCCTGAAAAATTTTATTTCGGGAATGCGAAAAATTTTATTCCTATCTGTGTCGACGGGAATTTCAAATTGAGATTTTATCATCGTTTAAATTAATTTTCCTTAAATTTAATCCATTCTTTCTGCGGAAAGAAAGAGTAAGTTATCGTTAGATTTATATTAAAATGGTGGGATTTATTTAGCTGATGACTTGAGCTTAGAAGTTATTGAGCTCTGACTTAGAAGGTTTGAAAAATTTTTTTCAGTCCGATAACAATTGATTAATAAGCCTAATAACTGAAGTTCCAATTACATTTATCTAAACCTCCTAAAATACAAATACAATTAAGCAAAAAATATAGTTAGATTTTTATGTGTAAGTTTGTATAAAACCAGAGAATTATTTAAGTGAAAGAAGCCTATATTAATTAATCTATTTTAGTTTATAGAGTGTATTTAACAATATTTAATCTTAATATTAAAAAAGACCTCAATCTATCTTTAGAATAAATGTAAGTAAACGTTTGGAGGATAGAGAGTAAAAAGTTAGTGGCAAGAGAAATGAGATGCTATGGAAAAATAATGGAAATTCAATGGGTTTATATAATCATTACTAATGAAGTATTGGAAAAGATGGAGGAAGAGGCATGAGATACAGCATATGATGAGAAGGAAAAGTGACGTATGGATCAGATAACCACTAGTCAGGCACGAAAATATAATTAAAACCATTCTTTAATATGTAATGGAAGGAAAGAAAATCAAAGCAGGTACAAATTACAGTCGAGAGACCTAAGGTTCAAATCCTAGTAAAGCAGTTACTTTTATATTGATTTGAATACTAGTTCGTGGATACAGGTGTCCTTTGGTGGATGGGTTTCAATTAAACAGACATCTGAGAACGGTCGACCTGAGACTGTACAAGACTACACTTCATATACATATCATCCTCAATCATCTTCTGAAGGATTCATTGATCCTCTGAATCACAGAATTGTTTAGAATTGTTCCACACATTGTTTCTCAGAACTGAACCATCCTCCAAAGAATTATTCCTCTGAATTGTTTACAGAAAAAGGGTATATTTATAGATAAGTGTATTTAAACTAGTTATGATTTACGCAAATTAGTAAATTTTTTATAAATTTTCATGTGTTAGGTCTATTTTCAGTATTAATATTTAAACATATTAATCTTAGTTTACTTATTGCATTTATACGGCTTTACTGATGTTTACCTTTGATAAAGAAATAGATTAAAGAACTTACATTTGAAAATTTTGTTTTTATTAAATAGTTTCATTATAAAGTTTTAAATATTTTAAAAAAAATTTATCGATTATTTTTTTTAGAAATTATTTACAATCCTTCCATTTGAATCTAATAAACTACTTTATCTTAAAAAAAAAACAAAATATATACATATATATTTTTTATATTTTACAAACATTTTGAATAAAATCAAATTAGCTAATTAAATATCCAATAATTCATCAGCTAAAAAAGAAATCGTTTTTCATTTATTGTTATTTTGTAATCGTCGTACAAAATCCGGTCTGGGAAACTGACTTTTCTTAATCATTAAAATTACTTCTCGATTACCTTTTTACTTCTTTTTAAGCAAATGGAGATGAATGAGTTTTTGTGGGAGGGTTATTTGTTAAAGAAAAAAAAGACAAAGAAATAGGTGGTTGAGGTTGGCTGCTTTCACGTTGAATAAAAAAAAAAGCAAAAAAAACAAGTTCGAGTTGAATTTTAATACGGTTTAATTGAATTTAATTTTGTCTATAAAATAGTTTCCAATTATAAGAGAATAATTTTCATTTTTGTTCAGATAGTAGTATAGAAGCGGCCAATTGAAAATAGTTGAGACGTGAAGAGTGAGCGGGGTAGGGCAACTACTCAGTTCCGGGAAACTCTAATTAAGCATGCATCATCATGACATCGAATATTTTGTGTAAAAACATAACAAATGTGTCGTCTTTTGTTTGTCAGATTGCTGGCACAAGAGCAAGCAGTAGTCCCGCTTCCGCCGTATTGTGCACCTGCTTTGCCCTCAAAATTATCCCACCGCAATGAGAGAGCCGTGGATAATGCAATTAATTAGTTGCCCCGCCCTCCAAGTAAATTGTTCTCCGCGATACTAGTG
Source organism: Zanna intricata (assembly GCA_010016005.3). Lineage (NCBI taxonomy): Eukaryota > Metazoa > Arthropoda > Insecta > Hemiptera > Fulgoridae > Zanna > Zanna intricata. Next base: position 7,065 of record JAAAKQ030469866.1, on the reverse strand, counting down.
GCTAACGTTAACAATAGTTGTAGTTATAATTCTTTTTATACTACTATACTAAGTAAAGAATTGAAAAAGAAAATTTGCTTATAGATTCCTGTTTAAGTACGTAATAACAGTATTTTACATATAATCTACAGAAATAATTAATTCCACTCACAGCTCGATATTATTATATGTACCTTTATATATATATATACATACACATTTATACTAATACGAAATTCTCGAACCTTTAAAAAGATTCAGTTTTTTTTTTCCTTTTTCATAATTATTTTTAAAGTAGTTATGTTACGTAAATGCGGGTTAAATAGGAGAGTAAATTTTTCTTAAAATGAGTTCAAGATTTAGTGAGCTGCATTAAATTACTGCGATCATTTAATTAGCTAAGTTGATCATTGGTATGTGGTGATGATTTTATATCTGGGAACTGATGAAGTTTTTTACCGAATTTTCAAAGAAAAGTACGGAATTATTTTCCTTCGCGCATGGTGGGAGGGGGGGATTGAAAATGAATTTTCTTGAAAATTAATGAAATTTCTTGATTGAAAATTAATTTTTATAGTACGAGGAGTGCGAAAATACCATTCACTTAAATTGGGGTTTCCTTATATACTTATTTATTTATAGGATTTAATTACTCGTAATTTATTTATTTATCTGTAAGATATTTTGCACTTTAATCTCCATAACTACTAAACTACTGAAAGTGTATCTGAAGTTGTGCATGTAAAGATTTGATGAACATTGATTAAGTCGTTCTTGAGTTACGCTCAATTTAATGCATAAAAAATTTGAGCTGGCTAAGTTAGATGCGTGGTTGATTATAATGGTGAAAGTTTGAACGTAAAAACAAAATAAAATAACAAAAATTTGTTTTTTCAAACCTTTTCTAAACAAAAAAAGAACTTATGCAGTTCTGAGCAAACTAAATTTCCGTAAGATTGAGAAAAAAACTAATTCAGCGAAAAGAAAATGTATAAAAAAAAAGATAGAGCTATGATAGACTTACTACGAGTTCTATAATTTACGAATAAAATATGAATTTTATGGTTGCAAACCGAATTCCTTTACATGATATTCCGTTTCAAAATATTTAAATACTATCCGGCCCGTCTAGCCAGAATTTTTAGGGGGTAGAGCCATTTTACAATTTACAGGGGGTGGAGCCAGGGGGCTCCACCCCCTGGACCACTGCACTGTACGTTATCCTTATCGTTGTGAGAATAATACTGATAAATAATAATTATAGTATTCAGGCTTTAGAGAAACTTGAAAAAGAAATAAATTACAATAGATAGAATATATATAGTTAACTGTGTTAAATAAAGCATGCACATCTTTGATGACGAAAAATTAACATCATATCATTGTCATTGTTTTTGTGATAATAATCTTTGTTCTTGTCATTGTTCTTGTGAAACGTAATAATGAAGGAAAGGATTAACCTGTTTTTTCTTACAAGTACCTTTAATTCACAACTTTACCTTCCATGGAGGCAAGAATTAATGAATATTTTTAATATCTTAACCTTCAAGGAAGCTAGTGCCTCAGTCGATGACTTAAAACCTTCTCTCAGATAACATGAATGTATTCTGCAAAATTGAAAGTAATCGGTCGGTTGGTTCTCTCGTGATACGATAACAAGCAAACAAATTTTATATATACCTACACATTTCGAAATACCTGTGATATCATACATCACCACTCTAGCCTAATATGCAATCCCGACGGGAAGCCCATCATAGGTGAAAAGAAATTTATAAAATTTATTTAATATTTAATTTTATTATTTTTATAATATTATTCATTCGATTGGTTTGAATCATTCAGTTCAAACAAAGCTCACACACTAACAGAGACTCACAGTTCACAGTTCATTATAGTTTGTGCTTCAACTGGTAAATCTCGACTACAATTACCACACACACACGCGCGCACACGCACACACACTTTTTTTTTCAAGACTTTTAGAGATGAAATATATCTAAAATCCTTTTCAGTTATCCTAATAAAAATCGATAAAAATTTGTTTGCAATTGATTGAGTAGTTTTTTTGTTTATCTCTAAGAAACAAAAACCCTATTTCTATTTATATAATAGTAAGCATAGATATATAACTTCAATGATACCGGGCTACAATATTTTTAATTATATTAATGTTACTTAATAACAATAAATATTTGGAAAGGGTTGTTATTATTAAAAGATTTATTTAAAAAAACGAAAAAATTTCGTGATACTAATTTCTGAAATCTAAATAATACAAGTAACAAAATTACTCACCAGTTGTGTTTAAAGATATGACATTTTCTAATAGAATTAAATACTGCTCAGCCAACCTAAAAAACAAAAACGATATAAAATTAATCAAACACAAAATCTCAGTTGGTAAATATCAGAATTTGCTCGTGCGCACACAATCGCAGCTATTTTGAGTCATTGTTTTTTTTTTCTTTTAGATGTGACCGTAATTATTGCTACTGTTTGCTGACAGAGTAACAATAGTTAGAATTTAAAGCTATCTAAAAAATAATAAAAAAGAAAATATATATACTCGTATATATATTTATAATGTGTAATTATTCTTTTGAATGAAACAAATAATATCAAACATACTGTAATTTCTTTTTATCAAGGTTTTATCTAAAATCAGTTTTAACAAATACGAGAAAATTATAAGTAAATAGGATAATAATAAAGTTGATGTTAAAACAGTTTCAAGTGAAACTACTCAAGAACATTATTCAACATGTAAGAGAAACTTATGAATTAAAAAAAAAACGGACGTTAAAGATAAATAAATGTGTTGAGGCATACAAAGAAAGAAAAAGATGTTAAATAAATTTTGAAGTAAGAAAAGCAGAAAAATGATAAGAAGTTATACATTATCCACTGGATCCAAAACATGCTGCTATTTTAACCGGTGAATATCGTTATCGTTAGCCAACAGATTAACCGTAAGGTAGTTCTTATGTCCGTGGAGACGTAGTTATATTTGTTATATAATAACATTTACGTATTTTTTTATAATTCGAAGTAATTTGTTTTTGAGCCGCTGAAAAATTTCAATTGTCGCTCTTGCTTGTTGTTCTCCAGAGTTGAATACCATAGGTTTAGAGTTTAAAATTACATTGTAGAGTCGAAATTTTATTAGAAAGAGATAACTAGGACCGTCTTTCAAGCAACCACCACATTTGTCTTAGCTTGATATTCTGGCTCTTAGCTGGATATTTACTTATTAATCGACGATAAAAGTGTAGATCGATCCAGAAATCTAACATTGTTATTATGGAGGATAACATCGTTATCCAGATGGACCGGAGGGCATATGTTTCTTCTCAGTGTAAAGATGACATGAATAGTCTTCTCTGGATTAACTTTAATTTTTTACATAATCAACCAAAATGCATACAATAAATCACAGACTCATTTAAAAATCATCCTATTTTATTAAAATCAATATGAGTTAGTAAAATTAAAAAAAAATTATGACTTTAAAATAAACAAAAAAAAAAAATTCATCTATTCACATTTAACGTGTGTAATATTTGCTTCTTGTAGTTTAAATTAACTCTTTCAGATTTATTTTATCTGTTTTATTTAATTTACATACATATTTATTATAAGCTCAAAAATGATTTAATTTATATGTCAATTGGTTATATTTAATATAAGTATTACTACGGACTGAAGTAATTATTTTTTTTTATCAATAATTAATTTTTTTGTGATGCTGCTCTGATCAGTATACTTCCACAGATTTCCTTGATCTTTTAGATAACTGTCAAAAAGTTCCTTTTGTTATTTATGAAATGTGCACGTACAGAATTACTCATCACTCATTCTTAACTGATCTAATACGTACGTGAAACCCGACGGCGTTCCTGTGGAGAGATTTTTACAATTCATTGAAAATCTTGTCTGAAATCCTGTCCTGAAAATTTCTTCGAGAAAATAACATGTACACCGTGTTTCCAAATGTGGAAATTGCATACTGCATGTTTATTTGTACTGCAGTTACAAATTGCAGTGATGAAGGTCTTTTTCTTGCTTAAAAAGAATTAAGACATACCTCCGCTCCATAATGACTGAAGATCACTAAAGTAGCTTAGCTATAATGAAAATCGAAGCTGATATTCTTTTAAAACTAGACTGTGAGCAGAATATAACAGATTTTGGTACAAAAAAAGTAAGACAAAAGTGTTTCTAAGCAAATACTATACGTGTGGAAAATGATAATATTTCAGATTAATTTGTAAATATATTATTATATATTAAATAAAACATTTCAATAAAGGTGTAAATTCTTATATTTCATTTATATCAATTATCAAAAAATGCACATATTTTTAAAAAAAATTTAGAAAAAAGTAGCATTTTTGCTACTGAAAAAAGTGGGCAGCAGTTGTGATAAATCCGGCCCTGCTTATATTATTGCTAATTTATTGCATTTTATTATTATTATTAATTGTATTCCTAATAACTTAAGTTATATATGTATATTATTAAATCATTCTGTATTTAATTTAAAAAATACTTCCATTTACAACAAGTGATTAGTGTATTTCGGCTTAGTGTGTTTCGGCTCAGTGTTATGCTTTAACTGCTCCAAGAGTGAACAGTTAAAGCACATCTATTTCTTCTTTTAGAGAATATCTTTAAACATTTTAAAATCTATGTTTTTGAAATTTAAAAAAAGTAAATTACATACATACATACATACATACATACATATATATATAAAATATATAGATATGTAAATTATCTATGTTTATAATTTATATATATATATTCTGTGTACCTTCCGGAACTACCGCAAGGTATTACTTCAGAGGATGAATGAGGATATATATGAATGTGAATGAAGTGTAGTCTTGAAAAGTCTCAGGTCGACCACTCCGAAGAAGTGTGGTTAATTGAAACCAACCACAAAGAAAACCGGTATTCAAGATCTAGTATTCAAATCCATAAAAAAATAACTTCGTTTATTAGGATTTGAATCTTAGAACTCTCGACTTCGAAATCAGCTGATTTGCAATGTCGCGTTAACCACTAGACCAATTCGGTGGGATATATATACATACACCCAAATAAAAAATAAAATATTTATAATACCTATTATTTAATAAAAGTAATCTAAAAACCATTTAAAACAACAGTATGGAATATTAAAGTTCATTTCTTTTGATAGACATTTAGAATAATATGCAAAAATACTTAATCTTTAATAGGAAACAAATACCCAAAGATTAAAGAGAAGAATACACAAAGTGATAAACCAGTTGTTAAAAAAAAATAACAATAAATACGATAGATTAAGTGTGAGAGAAGTGATGAATCAATATAGCTACTGTTTGATAGCTAGTAGTCTCAGTCATCAGTGAAGCGTTGTGTCTGTCACCCTTCTAACAATCTGAACCCATTACGGCAATTACATGTTATGAAATCTTTTCATCTGTTGTACAAGATGATCTGTAAATGACTAAAAGACGCAATCACTTTCTTCAGTGTTACATAAAATAATTTATTATTTTAAATAGATAAAACTTATGAATTAACAGATAATTATTATTTTCGTAATTAAATTGTTCGTTTAATTATATTAGTATTTATCAACTGTTTAATAATCAGATAAAAAATAAATAAAATTATTATGGATTATTTACAAGGAATAAAATCCTGAAAAAAAGTTTAATCTAAAGGCAAATTCCGGCTCTTAATCCTACTTAAAGAAAATTCTTAAAACAAAAACGAGCTCATTTTCAATGAATTAGCTTACAAATATGTCTTAAGTCTTAAATAAAGAAGAGAGATTTTGTAGAAAAACTTGTGATTTAAATAAAAAAGATGGATTTACACGTACGTAATTAATCATATTAACGTTACAGAATTAATTTATGTTTTTTCATGTTTGAAGCGTACAAACATGAGAAATTTACAGGTTTCAATTGATGTGTACGTGCTCTCTGTAATTTGATCTGCTTGCATAATATTCGTTATGCGAGCGTAATGTTCGAATATGAATATGATACGTTTCAACACGTCGTGCTCTCAGAAGTATAAAAGATGAGTAAGGGATTGCAGAACGTCAGTTTCATTCCGAATGCGAAGAATGCGTCTGGTGCCTTCATTTAAGTTTTAAAAAGCGTAGTTTCATTGAAAAATAATAATTAAGTTTTCAGGTTTCAGGTTATTAGTGTGCGTTCAAACGGTGTAACTCTCTTTTTTTCCAATTAGATTCTTATGCAAAATGGATAAATTTGTGCCGACATCCCAATCCAGTGAATCAATTGGAAAAAGACTAGATTGTTCAATGACAGTTATTAAAATTACCTCATTGCAAGAAAAACCACAGTACGTTGTTTGCTTTCACGTCCTCTCCCAATGAAAGAATGAAACCATGAAAATTAATTCGACACTTCGGAATTAAACATCTGGATCATAAATGCAAAACCTTGGAATTTTTCGAAAGAAAATTACATATTTAATCAACAAGCTTCTATTTGTAATTAAAATCATACTGATAAAGTACACTTGAAGCAACTCTATCTCGTAGCAATAACAGTAGCTAAAGTGTCTAACAGCAGGAAAACTAATAGGGCCTATTGCAGTTGAAATGGTCAATGTTTTAATAGGCGAGGAAGAAGGAATAGAATTAGAAAAAATTTCGCTTTCAAACAACACAATATCAAGGCGAATCGATAATATGGCTACCTACCTATATTTGCGACAGATTATTCAGAAAGTGATTTCAAGAGAATTTTGTAGTATTCAATTTGATTAATCGCAGAGATGCAGCTAATCATTTCTCAGTTCTTATCTATTGTGAGTTATGAATACCATAGGGATAGATCAATAACCCACCGGGTTGGTCTAGTGGTTAACGCGACATCGAAAATCAGCTGATTTTGAAATCGAGAGTTCTAAGGTTCAAATCCTAGTAAAGATTAAAAAAATGTTTATACGGATTTGAATACTAGATAGTGGATACCTTTGTTCTTTGGTGGTTGGGTTTAAATTAACCACATTTCTCAGGAGTGGTCGACCTGAGATTGTACAAGACTACACTTC
>JAAAKQ030469844.1:8863-23756 GCA_010016005.3 Zanna intricata | reverse complement strand
GATAGACAAGAAATTAAAAAAAATAAATAAATAAGAGAAATGGTAAGGGCCTGCAATGCAGGCCAGGAGAGTGTTCAGGAAAAAATGCAGTGGCATGCATTGCAGGACAGAAGAGCTCCACTGAAAAAATCCGCCATTTTAATCAGAATGAATTCAGCACTCATACTGGGATACAATGCAGGCCATAAGAGTACTGGTGAAATGTTGAGCAAATTTGTGAGGGGGCAAAGGGTTAAAAATCGAAAAAAGTGAATTTATTTATGAAACTTACATGGAATGTTATATCGGTATATAACTATTTTTCAACGTAGTCACCATTAAGTTCTTTACATTTAGTGAGCCGTGGAATCAATTTTTCTATACCCTTGTTGAAGTTGTCTGTCGCAAACTCCTTCGACCATTCGTAGACCGCGTCTTTAACCTCCAAATCGGACGAAATTCGTTGTCCACTGAGATGCTTCTTTAGACGAGTGAAAAGGTAGAAATCTGAAGGTGCAAGGTCAGGACTATGGGATGGATGGTTTAAAACATCCCAACCAAAAGATGTCAAAAGGTCTACTGTTTTTCTCGATGTATGAGGTCGAGCATTATCGTGCAAAAGACAAACACCTTTTGTTAGCCGTCCCCTCCTTTTGTTTTGAATGGCTCGACGAAGTATCTCACAGCATCGATCGGCATTAATTGATTCTCCTCTTGACAAAAAATCGATAAGCAATATTCTTTGCGGTCCCAAAACACCGTTGCCATAATTTTTTTCACTTTGATGTGTTTTGAATTTTTTTGCAGCAGGGGAATCAGTATGCCGCCACTGCATTGATTGCCTTTTGCTCTCAGGTCTGTAGTGAGCAACCCATGTTTCGTCCCCTGTCACAAATAAGTCAATAAAACTTTCTCCTTCTTCTTCATAACGGTTGAGGGACTCACTTGCTGAACGAACTCAGTTTTCTTTGTGTTCGTCGGTTAGCATTTTCGGTATCCAACGGGCGCACAGCTTCCGAAATTTTAAACGATCTGTGACTGTTTCATACAACACAGTACGGCTGACTTCCGGACACATTTCATGGAGTTCATCCACTGTCAAATCATTCCGAATCAACTTTTCAACGTTTTGAACAAACTCATCGGTCGCTATCGAAGGTCTCCCGCTCCATTTTTCGTCGTGAACGTTTGTTCGGCTATCTTTTCTTCTACACCACTTCGCCACTTTTTCACATGACATGACGCTAGCGTAAGCAGCAACAACTTCACGATGAACATCCGCGGGTTTCTATCTTTTAACAATAAAAAGCTAGCGGATGAGACCTCTCATTTCGCACTTGGCGGGATTAGGAATGATAGCGTCCATTTTGAAACGTGACTGCGACGATGTCGGTCAAGCTACTGACTTGTTTCACCACTCATTCTTTCATTCGGGAACCCGCCTACAGTGCAGAAATGCAAACTTTGTAAAAACTAATTTCCCTAGCACTCCAAGCGTCTTGTGACCTTACTTTCCGAATATACCTCGTACATTTAAAGAACAAGTAGGACATACTATTGCAAAACTGGGCTACTGTAAAATCTGTTTGCGATAAATACCATGAAAACTCATAGAAAAGAACAACAATCAAAAGAATAATGTGAACAGCTTCTGATACGTCGCCATGACAAGGATATCAGTTTTTTTTCAATATTTTTCAAAAAGATTTTAAAACAATCCTCTGAAAAAAAATTCTCTTGGTAATGTTCTGGAATTCCAAACATGTACTTGACTAACTATCTGGAAGCTGGGTTGACTGCATATCCTATGCAATATATATATATATATAGATATTAAAACACATTACGAAACATGTGCGTTGTGTTTTACAATCCATACAGCTGATAATTCTGCAAACACGATAATACTCAGCCACACATATCATGTGCAACCTCTGAGACTATTATTGAACTATATTCCATACTCACTAGATTTGGCATTTATAATTTTTATTTCTTTTTCCAATTAAAGAGGAATATTAAAAGTATTCATTTCACCATGGCTGATTAACTGATGGATACAGTGAGGCTGTGAATCAAATAAAGGCCCCAATATTCTTCAATGACAGAATGAGAAAACTGATTCATTATTGGGGTAAATGTGTAACTGTAAATGTTGACTTTGAGGAAAAATAAATACAGTTTTTGTAAATAAAATGTGCTTTTATGCCATATTTGTTCGTTTGATTTCTCTTTAATTTGACAGTTATGAGCAAATGTGGATTACATCTCAGACTCTTCATATATTAGTGTTATGTATTTTCTATTTTTAGAGCTTTTTAATTTTGTTACAGAAGTGTAGGTGGATAGATGTTAAATTTTGCTAAATGTTTACTTCTTTCTTTAGTTTAGCTGTCAGCTGGCAAGTTATGTGTCTTAGGATGATAAAACATTCATCAGAAATTACATTAGAAATCAGAAATAACATTACACACTAAACACTAAAAAAAAGTATTTAGTGTATTTAAAAACCTAAAAAATGATCGAACACAACAGAGATCAATATTCAACATTCTTAAGATATTCTTTAATCATTGTAAGACAGATGCCATTAACAACAGTGAAACTAGTACTCTACTAAGGGGCTACAGTCTTCTGAAAGAACAACTTTTCTATAATTTGAACGCAAATCATTAATGTTTTTGAAAGCTAACAACAGTAAATATTTTAATAAGATAAAATTTACTCACTTGAAGTTTGTAATTAAGAGTGATCAGCTTACAAGCAGTAGGACCAAATGTTGTTGGAGGAAGAGGTGGTACTATTAAGCCCTCAGTCCACATTAAAATTTCTCCTCGTGATACAGGACCTTTCTTACAGTCTGCTACAATCCTCTCATCTTCATATATAAGAGTTCCATGGTCATTGAAATGGGCAGTTACCTGTTTAGATTTAATACAATGTTAAGTTTTTTTTTGGTTTCCACATCTCCTCTAATTGCCATCTTTAACTATCCACTGAAAATCAATTTCAGGGAAACTGAAATGACTTTCACAGGGAGAAAATGAAGCAGAACAACATAAATATCAATATATTGCACTGGAAAAAAAATTAGAAAAATAAAATAAATCTTATTAAATATAGATTCAGAGTTAGGAATCTCTTCAATCACCAGCAATCTATTAATACAAAAATCTATTATCGACAGGCAGATTTATTTATTACAGAAGTTCTATCAACAAAAATTTATAGAAACAGGAATATAGAGATAAAGTTTCTGTAAGCACCTCACAAAAAAAATCAAAGAAGTTGTTCACTGGATCCAATAAAATATTTTTTTTTTTTTATGGTTCTAAAATAAACCACTAGACAACTTATTTTACATATTTTAGTCTGAATATATTTGTCATGTACCTTACTAAGAAATATTGCATCAGAAATTAACTGTGCATCACTTAGGGACTTGCAAGGCTTCAGAATAAAAAAAACACAAACCCAAAGCTTCTACATATCAAGATTGAAAAAAAAAATCTTTGAAGAACCTCAACTTGATTACAAATGTATCCCTATAGCAATTCCGTAACTGGAATGCAGGATTCTAGGTATTGTTTTATATAGATGTATATAATCAATGGAATGGAGCATCTTGAAATAATTATTTCAAGTTAATTATAATTAGCTAATCTATAAAAAGTAGTTGTAGTCCCAAGGTTTCTACTTCCCTTAAGTGTTGCTCAAGAAACATGTCATTTAACAATAGCTTGTAATCAAAGAAAACATCCAAGGTTGTAACTATTCTTCTAAGTATTGACACTGATCAACCTTATAGAAATATTTAACTTTCAGTTCCTTATTGAGTAATAACAAGAAATCTAAACTTTCCTAGATCTAAGGACATTTCATTATCAGTAATTTATGTTACTGAGCTAAATCAATTGATCATTTCTATAATTCAACTTAGTGCAGATTTTGAGATCATCAGGAACCAGAAAAATCTTAAAAGAAATACCAGTAATAAGTTATTATGCGAAAAATTAAAAGCAAAGATCTAAATTAGACCTTGAATAATAGTGGAAACAGAAGTGAACTTGGAAGAAATCTTACCACTATATGACCTTCTTGATCTTGCACTATATTGTCCATTACAATTAATACATATCGGCAGGTCACTGCACAGATCATCTGGGTGCTGCGGGTCACCACATAAGTAAATTTGTTGCCTCATGCATCTCGCTGCGGTGTGTCCAAATCTTTGATATTGGATACACCGCAATGGTATTGGGATGAACAGATGCATGCTTAGCCTATAAAATACTGCCTTGATTTTTTTTTTGGACATGTAGATCTATTGAATGTTAGCAAATAAGACTTGGAGGGTAGGACTTCCATGTTTCGTTGAATGTTCAACCATCGACATGCAATTACTCCTTGTCCATAAAGTTCATCAACAATTTTGTCTTCAGTGCAGCAAGTCCCTGCACACAACTACTCTTTTAGAAGTATTGAGTGCACCGTGTAGCACAACCTCGATATTGATCAGAAGTCCGATCTTCTTAGCTTTCATTAATCATGCGACTGTGTGTCATTTATGGTCTCAATAAATAATTCCATCACAGTCTTTCTTGTGTCTTTAACCAGTTCTCCAGCTGCTTCCATAGTGCCTCGAGCTATCATGAAGGGGCTAATCTTGGAAAAATCACCTTCCTTTTTCTTGAAAATTAGAAATCATGGAATATGTCCTCCACTCTTAGGTTGAAGCTATATTCGATGCCTCTTTTCTATAACTATCAACTCTTCCTTGTCACTAGACTCAACATTCTTCTTCTTCCTCGCTTCCGAAGAGAGGAGTAGGGGATTTGGGGAAGCTGATAACTGGCTGACTCAGTTCCTGACGAGTCATGATTGTTTTGGGTCGTATCTGTATGCTAGGAGTGCAATGAAGGTGACTTATGGTGCATTGTGGGACTCTTGATGATTTTGAGCATGTCATTTTTATGTGCAATAAGTCGGTGCAGCAAAGGTGTGATGTACGACAGTTACAAGGCCAATAGATGCAGACAATATTGTTACTGTCATGCTTACAAGCGTCGAGAAGTAGTATGCATTCTCCAAGTTGGTGAAGAACATTAGCAGAGGAAAGGAGGATGAGTAGATTAGCTGAATAATCTGCAGGATTAGGGGGGGGTCCGTCTGCATTAGGATGTAGATATACATATACCGTTGATACTATGAAATTCTGCTGAGTTCTTTACCATTCTTTCCAAAAGACGATCCTGCAATACCCAGCAGAGAATGTTATACTTATGACAGATCTAGTTTTTGTATGGTGTAGAAGGGGAGGGGTTTTTAGTCGGTGAGAACCTAACAATTTCATCTGTGTGAACAAGTGGTAGGAATTTCCCCTCTTCTAAAAAAAAAAAAGGAAAAAAGTATATATATTTTATGAATGGGGCCCAAGAGTTACCTAGATGTCCTGTAATACATCCAAAATAGAGTTTATATGATTGTTTTTAATCAAAGGAATAACATATCTTCTTAAAAATTTTAACATTAATTCATATCATGTATTAAAAATTTTTAGATTGATTAATACAATAATGAAGCAAATATATATAAATTACTAACAATACAAATAAAAAACATGTATGAAGCACAACAAAAACAATACACGTTTCTATTAGAAAAAGTAGAAATAAAATAAAAGACCAAACTCACAATGGTATTTGAATGAAAGCCAGAACAAAGTGATTCTCTTGCCTGTTATTCCCTAGTAAAAATTGTTATTGAACTAATTATATCAATTAAGGTGTCATTAATAAAGACAATAATTAAATTATATTTTGGTGATAAATCTATTTTTTCTAGCCTATGAGTCATAGTAAACAATTAGTGTCAATGTCATTTTATGGTGTAATTCCATATTAATCAGACTGGTCACTTCTCCAAATTATTCCATTTTAAGCCATTTATATGGTTCATTTATAAATGTTTCTCAGATATTCATTATTAATATAAACATTTAGTCACAAAAAATCTTTAAGAGTGTTCATTCATAACAGAGAAAATAAATAATTTTATCAATTTTCATTAAATGCAATTTAAAAAAAATAAATTAAGCCTTACAACAAATTCTGTTATCACATTTGCATTCAGCATCAGAAAATATATAAGAACAGGCAAGAGTATCTGCCTAACAGAACTCTTCCAGACCACTGTTATTATCATGGATCAGTGGTCAGAAAGTGGTTCACCACTTGAAGTTAAAATGGTTCTTCAGAGAACCATTTTAACTTCATAACTTCAAAGTGCAGCATTACTAAGGATCAATACATCAACAAAAAGAAACAAAATATTCAAACAAAATATTTTAATTATTTTTGTAGGAAACATGCCTTGAAATTTTACAAGAATATTTGACTACCTGTGAAATAATATTTTATGATCTCTTAGCCAAAGAAGCATTTTAGCAACATTTGTAATTTACCAGCCTAAATCACCTTGAAAACATTTTATTGAAATAATTGGTTAATAATTACATTCTTAATGTTGAGGGATAACTTTATTATTTAACATCTATTAACTGAAGAATGATACTTAAAAAAATACTTAATTTTTTTTTTATTGGAAAGCAAACAAAGTAGTCAAAGTAGGCTGACAAAGTTGTGGGTCTTAACTGGATTAATTTGGAATAAAATCTCAAATAAGAGTAGAATGTAATTAAATAATTAATAAAATAAAACCGAGTTAAAAACTAACACAGTTTGAAAAAATATTTTGCAGAAAATAAAGATATTTTATTATTTAAACAATTAGAGGTCAACATTTTAACAATTTCTCTTACTCTGAAAGTATAGTAAGTAATTGAATATTTACAGTGTTATTGAACTGTAATAATCATGAATATAAAATCAGTTATTATTTTACTTAACTCATGAAAATGTGTAACTCTAAGCAGTGTATCAGATTTTTTTTTTTGCCTGATGATTTTGCTACATAAGTTTGAAGCTTGTACATGGGAAACGGAAATGGAATTTCTTAGTGTATGAAAAATGCCAAGCTTGACTGGGATTTGAACCTAGGACTTCTGGAAGAAAGGCTGAGATGCTACCACTCCACCAGAGATATTGGCCAATTAAATAAAATTCAAACATGTTTAAACAAAAATTTCAGATATTAAATAGGTATACCTGAATTATTGATACAAATGTTTCAGTAATATGCATGTTGCTCATATTATGTATATCAGTTTCTAGTGGCACTATTTGCCCTGGTACAACTCCAACACTTTGTAATCTTGTACTGACAACAACTGTACCTCTTGGACAACATAACAGCCAGCAGTTAGAGGTTTTGGTAATACTGCAATCCATCTGAAAACCATTACAAAGAGAATAATACGTTATGAATGACATATTATAAAAATGAAATAAGTAAATCTATCAACTAAAACACAGAAAAAACAATTATATTAAATACATTGAAAGCTACATACCAGAAGCTTACGAATGCTTCTGGTAATATAATACATCTGAAAATCTTGAAATAAAAGTATCAGCTTTGGAAAATAGTGCTTCATTCAGGATGATGTAGGTTTCATTTGGAAATAAGTTTAATGTTGCTTCTGTCTACTGTAGTTACTGGCTTTCTATACAAGACTGGATATTACATACTTAGTATTTCTTTATTTTTTATGTATATTTTTTCAGGTATATATTTTTTTTATGTATATTTTGTCAGGAGTCAGCGCATTTCTCAGGCATGGTTGACCTGAGATTGTACAAGACTACACTTCATTCACATTCATACATATCATCCTCATTCATCCTCTGAAGTAGGGCTATATTGCAACTGTTACATGATTGTTTTTAAATTTGAACTACTTTTTGTTTTGTTCTATCAGTTTTCTTTGTTTCAATTCTATGCATCAGGTTCCTCCAGAAAACTTAACCAGTAATCTTGTATTCTTTGATGGTTTTTGAAGCCATTTTCCTTCAATCACTCATATAAAAGATCAACAGGAAAGAAAAATCAGGAACTAAGCAAAAAAGAAATATCTATAAGAAACTTACATTTTTTAATTCAGAAAGAAATATAGCAGCCACAAATATCTACAAGTAATGCCAAATAAGAGCTGTGAATTTTCAAACGTAACAATGATTTTCTTGGCATTTATCTGTGACAAAGACTCACTGATTTTTCTAGTGCATTTAAAAAATTAATAAGATGAATTAATTTAAATTAATATTTTATTTCGAATCATATCTTGCTAAGGAATTGCAAGATTTATACAGAACTATTAATATTTATGATGAAGCAAAGCAAATTTATTCAACAATAAAACTTATTAAACATATCATGAAGCTTTAAGCCTCTTTTACAGGTGTTTTGAATTGCAAATTTAGAATATAATCAAAAAGTATGTTAAATTTGATCGTGTCTGTTCATTAAATATAATAAATATGTTTTAAATTTCAGAATGTTCAAGCATGTTAAGATGAGAATGTACATAAAAGTTCATGCACAAAAGATTGTGTATGTACAGTTCTTAATATCAACATTATCATTAATGCAGTTGGATATGTAATTTAGTTTAGTGAGGCAATATTCCATGAATTATCTTTATTAAGAAAGATTATAAAAATATTTGCTTACACCAAATCTGACAACAAAACTACTTTTTTTTTTGAAATAAAAATTTTATTTATTTTTTTTTGAACTCCAGGTTTTGAAAAAGAAGCTTTTATGGTTCTTCTTCTATTGCCACCAAAAAAACCTAATGATTAAAAACTCTTCCAAATCAACGATTTACTTAAAGTTAAGTTAAAGTTTTCCTTTTGCAAATACAATATTACCAAGTTCATAAGTTTTTAAATTACATTAAATAAATTAACTTTAATATTTCTGCATACTCAATCAACTAAGTAATTAAACATTTTTCTGTTACACCTTAATGTCATTATTTTTCCTTTTTAAAAATTTTTTAAAATAATTTCCTTCTCATAACTGCATTACTGTTACTTCTAGTTACTTTTATGTATTAATATGGATTATGACAATTTCTATTTTTTATTTATATAAATTTTCTACTTTTTGGTGCTGTTGTGATCAAAGTTTTTTTATAGTCTCCCTTAATCCTTCCACTCAAATACTGGAACAGTTTTTTACTTACACAACATATATCTACCATTTTTGACTTGATCTGTATAATTTATAGTTACGTACAGATATGAATAAATTATTTGTTTTGGAAATTGATTTCAAGAAAAAAAGTAATAATTCACGACATAGACATCAACAAGCATATCTTACCTTAATAAATTTAATTTTCTTTCTTAATTTTGAAATAAAAGTCATCTATATTACTATACTGATTAAAAATGGCACAGTTGCAAACTCATTAGTAATTTATGTTTGGATTTTAAAAATTACAATTCAATCATATTTTTAGTTATCATTAACAGAAATACCCATTGCACATAAAATTATATTCAGTTCTGTTAGGGGAAGCTTCCTCTAATAATAAAAATAAAATATTAAAGATAAATGTAAACAAAACAATAATATAGATTTATTTTTAAAAAAAAGAAGACAGTAAATGTGTCTGTGTCTGATTATGTTAGTTTGTTTAAATAGTCAAATAGAATGTAATTTATTTTTATTAAACTAATATAATAAAACAAATATTATATGCATGTATACAAATATTCTTTTCTCCTTATGTGAATGTACTTTGTTCGTATTTATGCAAGGGAGATGAAGGCTGTTTACAAACAGGCAGAAAAGTGCATATTTAGAAAAAAAAAGAAGAAAGAAACTATTGCCTTAATACTAACGTCAGCTTTAGGTTCATTGTTGATGTCTGCAATATTAGATACATTAAAATATATTCGTCTCTTTTCAGAAGGTGCAGCCCACCTTTCTAGATGTGCTTCACAGTAATAATGAATAAAGGAAAACCGTCCATAATATGTTGTAGGAAGACTAGCTGGTAATGTGTACTGAAATTGTAGTGTGTGAGTTCCTGCAGATAAATATTCCCTATAACCTGTAACATAATGAAATATATACAATTACAACTCATAATGTTCACATTATAATACAATTCTAAGTAAATACAAAATTCAGATAACAAACTTCAAAAATCTTGGGTTTATCAAAGTTTAAGGAACAAAAAGATAATTTACAGAAATATTATTAGTGTAAGAATACTTTTATCTTGTATGTAAGTTAAATTAATTTTTCAAACTTTATTAATTTCATTATATTGTGAATTAAATATTTAAAATGTAGGAGGGTATGTCAAGAATTATTGTAAGTTTTAAGGCAGATATTGAATTATATTGTTCATTTTAAAACTTGAATTATAATCAAACTGAAACTTTTATTTTTAAATAATATAAACCATTCAAACTTTTAGAATTGAAAATGGGAATTAAATTTTTTTTTCTGGTATCGCCAATAAACTTGAAGCTTGTGCATGGGAAATGGAAATGGAATTTTGTAGTGTATGAAAAAGGCCATGCCTGACCAGCATTCTAACCTAGGACCTCTGGATGAAAGACAGAGATGCCTACCACCCTGCCACAGAGATTGGTAAAAAAGTATGAATGTATAATGAGGTGGACTTGCAGAATTATGGTTAGTTTCAAAAAATGAATACATTCTGCAATTATGATTGAATATCAAATAAACTTAAATGGAACATAAAAGAAAAGACAAAATAATTTAAAATTGCAGGGTTATACTTTGGGAGCAGATTTATGACATTTATCTAAATAAAAGAATATGTAAACGAAGTTTGATGTTCAGTCATAATTGCAGAATGTATTCATTCTTTGAAACTAATCATAATTCTACAATCCCAACTCATTATACATTCATACTTTTTTACTGATCTCTGTGGCAGGGTGGTAGCATCTCTGCCTTTCATCCAGAGGTCCCATTGTTTAGTGTTTATATGTTTAATAGTAGGGGATTTTATATCTTTGAGTATATACTTATTTATATCTACAATCTTTATCATTTTACAAAATATTAAAGTTAATAATATTACACACTCATTTCAATTTCAATATCTGAAGTCAGAAAATCGTTGTCAGATATGTCTTATCCCTTTTATATATTATTACATTATCTATTTAGGAAATGTAATTATTATTACCTAGTTATAAATTCAAATGATGACCACTTTATGTGCATAAAAAGATAAAACTTTTAAGATGAAATCAATTTATTATAAGATTTAAAAACTAATTTCTTCTTTACATACAATATCTGGAAAAAAAAAAACACTTGAATATTGGAGTTTACATTTCATTTCATTTTGTATTACATCAGGTTTTAGAAAATTTTTTTACAAAGTGTAAAACTGGAATCGCCTGTCATTAGATATCATGTACTTGCTGTGATTTTATCATGGCAAGATGCAGTAACAGATTTAACCAAGAACAAGAATTCTTCATTGCTGTTCACTGATAATACTAAAAGATATACATTTTTCATCATCTTTTTCACTTTAAATTCAAACTTAGCTTTATAGTGGTCACATTTTATTCCACTATGAAAAACTCTTTTTTTTCTTTTTTTTTTTTTTGTAAACTGTCAAAACTTGTGCCTACTAATTAGTTTTGTTTGATTGTTGCCAAGTACTAAGGATATTCTCTAAGTCTTGATTGGCCCTTTCTACTGAACCTTGGCTTTGAGAGTTCCTCAGCTTTTTGTGAACAATTTCCATCTCTGGCCACAAAGTACTTAAATATCTACGACAATGACCAAACTCATGGTCATTGTCATTTTGGAGAATTTCTGGCTCTCCAAATATTTCAAATAGTGGGTAAGATTTGATGTAACTTCTAATGCTGATTTAGTTTTAGTAGCACAAAGTTGTACAAATTTTGTGAGATCTTGATGTAGAATGTGTATCTGTAATCACCATCAGAAGACTGCATGTCAATGAGATCCAGTTGACACTTGGGATACCTGAAGTTAATTTCTGTGCTTATTATGAATTTGACTACTAAACCTTTTCTAGGTAAGCTATGGATTTTTGACAAATAATACAGAGGTTTAGGTAGTCAAAATTATTTTCCTGGTTATGTTCTTGTACCTGTCTTCTCTTTTACGTCCATCCAATTTCTTTCAGCATGGTCAGTCGAGTCAACTAATCAGTTAGTCGAATGGAACAACTAATGTTTAACACTATCTTTGAGAATCACATCATAGCGATGCAGTTGTTGATAATCCTCTGGAGATTTGGATTGCTTTTCCTTAGATAATTTAACGTTTTAAATTATATCTAAATATTCGGCTTGAGTAAATATTTCCATATTTTGTTTTATGTGTTTAATTATATCAAATAGCTTATTGTTAAAATGAACTTTCATTTCATGTACAGATATTTTGCTAGAATATGCTAACAGCACAGTAGTTTAGGGATACTAATGTAATATATATAATGGTAATCACCTTTTACTGATTTTCAAAAAGAAGAAGTTTACAATTTTTAAGATTAGCATAATTGTAAACAGTAAGTCTGAATGCTTAATATATCGTGCTTGTTTTCAAAGTTAAAATGAAGTAATAATGTGAAATATTATTAATTTTAATATTATACAAGTATTAATAATTAAAAATAAATAAGATTATATAAAGATTTAAATTATAAATAAGTATATATATGAATAAATAAGAACTTTGACTATTGTACATATAAACAACACAAGTATATATACATTGCCTGGGTAAAGTGATTAATACTTTGCATTTATTAATCATATTGCCTTAATGTTCTTGGGCATTATGCATATTGCCTAGGAAAGTGATTAATTTTTGTTCATTAATCATATTGCCTGGATTGCTCAAACATTTATCACATTGCTTGAGCATTTTGCATAATGCACAGTTTTATTACTTTGACTGTAACATAAAGTATATAAGAATAATTAAAGATGTACATATGTATAATTTTGTAGGAATTTTAGGACTGAAGATTAAGGTTTTTATGAAATGACTTTGGAAAAAAAATAGTTAAATTATAATTTTTCAACTTCATCTCCATAAAAGCCTTTGTGCTTTTATGGAGATAAATTTTAACTGCTTTGGATTCACCCTCAATCTTAATATTTGAGTTTGGTTGGTTAAATTGTGCCGGTAACTTGAAAACTGTAATGATACTATTTGATACTTTCTACATTCAGTGATGGATCTAGGCTGTATAAGGCTTTAGGTGAATGACTTTGTAGGGTACCTTGCTTTCCTATCTGTTAAGTATGTAAACAGTAAAGTAACAGTTTGTGTTACATTGAAGATAAAATAAAAAAACAAAACCAGTTCAATGGATAAAATTAAAAGGAGCAAAATGAACAGAGAATATAAATCATTTTACTTTTAATCCACCCAATGTTAAAATTGATAAAAAAATATATGTAAATTTTCTATTGCATTTACATTGCCTTAATTTCACATTGATCATTGAGTTACATAGGATATGTGTAGAGATAATCTCGTTGTATTGTTATTTAACCAAATGGACTAAATTCTTTGTTATTAAGCTTCAAATGAGACTTAGGAAAATTACATACAAATCAGTGCCAAAATCTCAACAATTTTAATATAACTAATTTACCTTTGGTTAATGTATAATGTTTAAAACATATACAACAGTTTTTAAACACTATTATTTAAAATAAAAATGATAAAAACTACTTATGTCTAAGCTAAGTTTAAATAAAGGTTTCTAAGAAAATTTTTTTTAAAGATATTAAAAGCTCAGATAAAAACATTAATCATTTTTCTTGTAAGCAGGTATATATTTTCAAAAGTACCAATATCTATCCATCCCCATAAATGGATGCAAAGCGTCTAAGATCTAGAGATCGGGGGCCCTTTTCTCAGATCCATGATCTGCCTCAACACAACTGGCAGTTATAGAAGAATAATTTCATTCTTCTGAAAAATCAGCCTGTAAAAAAATTTAAATTAGAGTAAAGATTTTTTATAGTTTTCTTTGAAGTAGTTTTATGCACTTTAAGAAGTATAAAAAAATAAGTTATTATTATTTTTTTGTTTAGTAGTTCTACTTACATCAATTATCCCAACAAGAGAAAAAAAATTAAGAAAGCAAGAAATGATGTGCATATCAAACACTGATATTTTTAATGTAATATATTACTTTCTTACTTCATTATTTTTGATGAGATAGCTTTTACAGGCTTTTGAGAATCATATCAGTTGGAAGTTTTATTTGCTTTATCTATATAAAAGGAATAATTAAATAATTAAAAATAAATAAATAAAATAACAACAAATTTTAAATATCTTGGTAAGATATAAGGAAGATATGAAATGGCTTATGGATCTACACGTATGTGAAAAATGTATGCTAGCGACAACTTATGTTCGGGAAAAGCGAAAAAAATTCAATACAAATACAGTTTTTTTTTAATATTTAGATAGATAAAAATGTTCTATAGGGAATATCACATCATGAATCCCTTTGAAATCAGTTTGCTCTTTTCAAGTTACAGCAAAACAAAGAACAATGTTTGTTCTTTGTAAAACATATCCTTTGTTTTACAAAATGATACGACGGATATTTGATGGTGGGTCATTGGTGTATAAAAGACAAATAAGTTAAATAATTTAAAAACCAGATATCTCATTTTTGACACAATTATCAAACTTTCTCCTTTCGCCAGTAAAGTTAAAAGAACAGCAAACAGCTGTCAGTTTTATAAAATTTTAATTATCATTTTTTTCACTCTATTTTTTTTATTAGATTTTTAGAAGGTAAAAATATTATTTTGAAGTAAAAATATTAACAAGATGAATTTTAGCCTTAAGCAACTTGACTGAGCATGATCTTATGTAATTTAGGATTATAGAAATTCTCATTTTTGAAATTATGAAGGTTTTGCAATTGAGAAACCTTACAATA
>JAAAKQ030469833.1:0-23758 GCA_010016005.3 Zanna intricata | reverse complement strand
CCAAAGAACACCGGTATCCACGATCTAGTATTCAAATCCGTATAAAAATAACTATCTTTACTAGGATTTTAACCTTATAACTCTCGACTTCGAAATCAGTTGATTTACGATGTCGCGTTAACCACTAGACCAGCCCGGTGGGCTCTCTACCTGACAGACCTGAAGTCTTTCAGGTAGACCATTATTCCACCCTTTTTCTTTTTCCGCTATTTTCTTTTTCGTCTGATCTTTTATACAATTAACCATCTATTTCTTGGCTTTCCTCTAGGTCCTTTTCTTTTTTATATTAAGATTGCTTTCTTTCTTAGCAACTCTCTTCTAACTATGTAAGTCATTGCATGTAGCCAAACCATTTTTGTCCAGTTTTTTATTGAGTTAAACTATAGTTTTTTCATTCGTTATTATTTTTTTCTGTTTAAAGAGATTAATTTTATTATCTGTAGTATATTATATTTTCTACTTTAAATCTCTATCTGCTGTTGATTTTTATAATTTGCTTCATAATGATAATTTGGTTTGATATGCATTCCCTGATTGTTATTTATTTTTACTATATTTCGAGTAATAACAGACGTAATTTTTGTTATTAAATTTTACCGGTATGTTGTATATATTTTTATTAAAAATTCTATCATTTAATTTAAAGGCTCTACATTTTTATCTAACAAGCTTACGGTAAATATATATTTTCTTTTTAATTTTAATGTTTTATATTCCTCTTTTAAGTAGTTTTGACGCAATATCTGCAGGTAACGTAGTGTACAAAACATTTGTTAATTGTGTTGTTATTAATAGAATATTGTCGCAATAAAACATGACTGAAACCAATTTATTAAGTGTGCGCTGATGTGAGATTTATTGTCACATGAAATACTGATTGGTTTGAATTTTATTGGCATACTGTTGTTATAATTTAGTGTTTTATAGAATTATACATTCTGAATATTGTATCATTCATATATTGTAATAAATTGAAAATGTCGTTCACTTGCAGCAGTAAGATTCAATAATTATAGTTCATAATAATGTAAAAGTTTGAATTTTACAATATTATGTACGTGTGTACAATTTATATGATAAAAAAATGCGAACGACAATTATTTATTTCATGATTTGTTAATAAGGTTTGTGCGTACAATAATAGATATGATTATTTATATTTTTTATTAACAAAAAAAATAAAAATAAAATTTCCATATAAAGTTTCATTTCTGTGAACAGTATTTACTGTTTTTTGAGCTGATTTAAATAAGTCCAGGATTGTTTCCTTCCTCTCCGTTACGTGTTATGTTTCTTAATAAGTCTGGCTGCGAAGTCTTGCTATTAAGCTAATAGGGAGTTTTTGTTTAGTGTAGTTGAAAATTTATTTCTTTTCCAATTTTTTGAAAACTACCATCACACATATTTTGTTTTCACAAATGATAATATTAATCAAAAAATTTCCTTTTCTTGGAATCTTGGAATGATATATACACACATGTATATATATATATATATACACACACACACACACACACACACACACACACACACGAGTATACGTTCGTTTTGACTGTATGTGTATACATAATGCATGCCATAACCCATATGGTAAAGGGCAAGCTGACAGGAAAAACAAAGTCACCACCAACAATAACGAACAACCCATATCTGCCTTACTATGAGAGTGGGAAGTGAATAATTTCACGTATTACTGAGTCACAAGGTGCTGTCGTATATCACAACGCCATGTCCATTGAGATGTAAACGATACTCAAATATACAAGTAACCTCTTCATTCTGCTCACTACTATATAGACAAGTTGCATAGTTACCATCATTACAATCAGAGAAAACAACTCTTAAAGCAGTTCAGACGGTTTACATTCATCAAAGCCATAAAAATATATTATATTGTAATATTGTATTATTTTTGCTTTGATGAATGTCTATATGATATTGTAATTGTTGATCTTTTAATAGAGGAATGGACAGATCCTGGAATAAGCAGATGATTCGCTTTCTTTTTTTTTTATTGAGTTCATCGTGCACCCATCAAAACCCAATACGCGTCTAATTTTTTGGCTACTATTACACCTGAATAGTGAAAAAAAAGGAAAATGAAGATACCTTCTGATGAAAGTTACTGGATGACCGTTTGATCCATGGAAGGTATAAAAAGAAAATTCTGGACGATCTGATTATTTTGAAATGTAATATTTATTAATATTTAACAACAGCAATTGATTTATTTTTCATGTGTGGCATCATCTTCATCCTTTTTTAAATGAAAGATTCTGTGTAATATTTAAATTCCTATAAAAATTATTTGAAAGTAAAATTTTCATAACTCATAAGAAGATATTAAAGTTAATTAACAGTACTCTAGAAGTCTATAGTCATATTACTTGGTTTTTTTTTTAGGAAATTAAGGTCTTGCCAGCTTTTTAAATCAGATGATTTAATAGTCGCTTTCTCCGAATTATAATTAGAAAAGCAGAAAAAACTTGCAAGACATCAAATTACATGAACGTGGGATTCAATTCTTCTTGAGCGCTCTCTATTCAGAAAAAGTTTTATCGAGATAGTCTTGAAGAGAGGAGAATTGTCCTGCTCCCAAATATAATGTCTGATAACAAACACAGTTATGTTCAATAACTCTAGAATAACATTGATACTTCAAGATATGATTTACCAGTAATAGTCTTGTCGAAGAGCTAAGGTTCCGACACTCCTTTTCGTGTAATCTTATATCAAATTTGAGCTCATGTTATTTCTCCACAATCGCGCGATAATTTTCATCAGACTGAAAAACAAACGTTTTGCCACATGTAGCCATTGATTTACAATCTTTTCCAATAAAGTGTTGTCTCGATTTATAGAAGCGAATAAGTTTTCAATCGACAGCTTGAGACGTTTCAGATTATTTTTATTTAAAAAAATACCATATTTTTGACCAGAAAGAAAAATCGCATGTGGTTATTTTAATGTCACCTTTACGGTCAAACATTAGTGAAAAAATGCCAGTTTCCCAGCAAAGAGTACCATGCACAATTTTTAAAAAAATGGCTTACAACGGAGTCGGTTTTGAGCGAACAAAGTAGCCATTCTTCCAATAGGATTCCAGGGATCATAGCCGATATCGAAAAAAAAATTTCTGTTGTTCCCAAAAAGTTTGTTTGTAAGTTGTAAATTATATATCTAGGCTTAAGAGTCTACGTTTTGAAAATGTTTTGTAGCAGGTGCAAGTACTTAGGAAAACAGTCAAATGTCTTAATTGTGGTCCATGTTTTCTCAAAAACATTGTCGATGAACAGATAGACCGATACTGTATTCCACATCAGTATTGAATGACTTAAAATCTTTATCTTATATTTGAGATTCCACTTCACAATGACAGAATCTGTGTACGGTTTGGTATTTGTGGTAATCTCATTCCTCAGGTTTACCTATTTGCAGTTTTTTCCTCCGTACTACTTGAAGATAAATTTGAGTTTTTGTATCGAATCCCCATACTAATCAATAAATTGTTGGTGAAAATTCCACAAGAAATCTGCGGCACTGACAACGTTTTTGTCAGGTGACCCTCAGTGTGATTGCTCGGGCACAAAAGTGCAGTGCACTTTTGTGCTCTGCACAAGATTTGCCCTGCAGTGCAGGGCAAATCTTTTATAAAAACTTGTTAAGTATTAAACCTTTGCTAATGTAAATACAGATTTTAATTTAATTTACTTTTCCAATTTTTGTTTTATTTATAAAATGTTATATATATATGACACAATTGTGTTCAGTCTAATTAGTATAGTTTATACTTATCACCTGTCTGTATGTATACTTTTTTTATGAAGTCTTTTATATTACGGATGCTTCACTATAAATATATAGTTTTACCTGACAATTATTGAATAAATTATATTCTTACTCATTACATGATAAGTTTTCTATGATAAGCTAATATCGCTACTTGCGATATTAGCTTATTTATAATAAGCATAGAATCCTGCTTCCAACGACTTAACAGCCATTAAGAGTTGAGGACAACCTGCTATTAAAGTGTTAACAGCTATTTATATAGTAGAATTTAATGGGGAAACAAAAAGTAAGAAACTTTTTTAAATGTTTCGATCATTTTTTGTAGAAAATCTTTCCATTAGCAGAACTTGTTTTGATTTATTATATCTATGCTTATCGAACTGGTTTTACAATAATTAGTTTATAAACTACTTTAAGTGGTCATTATTTAATATATTCAAACGTATTTTCCATTAGCAATGTAATACAAACGCTTGTTTAAGGATTCATATATTACAGAGTGTATTTATTTCACCATAAATATATCCATACATACGAGTATATTTATATATACATTGTAATTCAATAAATATTTGACTCTTTATCACTGAGTCAATGAATTGTTCTCTTCACACGTTTTGCCAAAAGCAAATATTCATATATTTAAGGTACATTTATTAGTTGAATTTAATTTGCATTTACGAATTTTATTTTTGAAAAAAGGTTAAAAACCGTATTTTATATTTTGGTTATCGCATAGGAACATGTCAGAACCAAAGGCGGTCGAGTTGGTTTTGTTTATCACTCTTTCTCTTTTTATTGACCACCTGGGTGGCTCAGATATGTATATCGTTATACTGCCAATGGAGTAACGTTTGATTCTTTGCCGAGATATTATGGAGTTTTTTTTTATATTTCTTCTTAAATCTATGAATTCTCTCTGTATTCATCTTCACATTTACCCACAGATGATGTAGTTTCTTATCTTATTTACAAAAAAACTTTTAAATTCCCATTTTTTTTAAATTACGCGCGCGTGCGTACACGCACGCGTACACACACACATATATATTTATGTAAGCAAAATTTACTGAAGATAAATTGATAAAAATTTTTGTAAACGTTTGTTAGGGTGTAAGTGCATACTAAATGATGATTTTTAAATTTCTAGTTTAAAGAGTTAAAATGAAATGAATAATTTTCACTATTTTAAAAGTTTTATTGTTTTATTAATTTCTCTGTGACAAATGAAGTTATAAACTTGATTTTTTTGTGTGTAATCTTCATATGAATATCTAAAAATTCTAGATCCTTTGAAATTCGACCTTGAAAAGGGTGAAGAAAGGTAAAAAAAATTTCAAACCTGATTGCAAATTATCCCCATTTCCGAGTATAATAAAAGAGATATTTACTCGGTTTGGTCTTGAAATACTCTTTAGATAAATATCTAAAAATAATTTTTTGGATGTTTTCAATTTTAATGTTTCAATCGGTAAAAAACTAACTGTTTTTTATACTTCTGTGTTTTATGTTACCGGTATTGAATCAGTCTTTATGAGATTTGCTAACATTGTGATAGTAATTAATGTTTGTAATTCTGATTATATATTTCGCGAGCTAACCAGCAATAGGAAATATGATAACCTATTAGTGAGTCCAGTATTGACCAAACTGTTGCTCTGAAGAAATTACAATACCCTGATAGTTTTTTTATAAATTTAACAGGCTTTAATTTTTTTTATTTATCATTATTAGTTCATTAGCAAAAATTTAATGAAAACAAAAGTTAGAGCTCCTCGGGAAGTGCGAGCGAAGAGAGCCTTGACCGGCTAAATAGCGCATTTAGCGCGAGCAAAGTAGCTATGGGGATGCTAGAATAAAAATATACATATACGTGTATACATATACGATATACATATACAAAAATACATATATGATACGAGTATATAGTGTTTTTGTGTCGGTTTGTTTTGTTTTTAAATTGTTAGCTATAATAATTTGATTTTCGAAGCAGTAGGTTATTTTTGCGTGTTACATTTTGGTCTAGTCTAGTTTTTGAATATGTTTACGTTGTTACTTTCTAAATTTTATAATACACGCATACTCAGCTAAATCATTTATTGAGTAAGGGAAAGTATGCTAAATGGGTCAAGTGTTACATAAAAAGATTTTTAAACCCTTTTACAAAAAAAAATTTCAACATTGAAAAATTTCGGGATGTACTTATGTACGTAGGTTGTTTTTTGTTTGATTCAATATTACTGGTCCCTTATTTCGAAATTTAATTCAGAGGAATAAGTAATTCTTTTCATATAATGATTGTAATGCTTCTTAGGTAACTAAGATACATTCTGATTGTATTCGGTTTTACTCAAACCTACCGTAGAGGAGTGAGGGGAAAAACTTCTTTTCTTGTATTATATTGATAATTTTGTTATATTTATTACTATGTACTTTTTTGTATTTAGTTAATTTTCAAGACTCGAAGCTCTTAAATGAAATTGGTGGGGACATTTACCGTTGGAAATTCAGTTATTGGTATTTTGCTGGATATTGTAGTACAGAAGTAACGGATCTTTATTTAATTTTGATTCAAGTATTAAAAGGAGAGACGATACTAGCTTTATGTTTCAGTTTCTCAAAATTTTACACAAGGAATAGAATCCTTTTTTTTTTTTCATTTACTTCATTCATAGTTGTTTCTGCCATAGGACATGTCCTATCACGGCCCACTTTACTGACTTCTTTGTTTCAGCATATGTCCCATTTATCACATGATATCTCTTTCTTTTTTTCCATTCACCAAAGTTCTAACGCAATCCACTAATAAACACCTTCTTCCCATACATCGTCTTAGCCAGTTTCTTTTTCTGCATTCAGTCACGTCTAACATTTTACTGTTCTCTCCAATTCTCCTTAATACTTCGTCATTATTTATTCTATGCCGGCTCTTTTTAGCCGCCTTTGTAAAAATCTCCTGAAAAATCTTTTTTTTCTGTTTTTCCGCCAATAAAATAAGATCGTAAAACCACATGCAAATTGTTATTTTACAGATTTATTTAGAAAATTTTATTAGATTTTTTTTTTTTTTTTTGACATTACAGTAACTTTGCAAAGACATATTTCACGATATATGGCACTTAATAGTAGAAATATATCTTAATCTTGTTTATAAATACATCTACTGTATAATTATTTTGAATGAGTATTATTAGGTGAACTGTATTATATGTTCTAATACTCATTAAACAAATTTAATTATCGGTATTATCTAGTTAAAAGAAAAAAATAATCACGTTATACTCATTAACTAAAATAATTAAATTATTAATTATAACGCAAAAACTGAATGTTTATATTTACGAGTATAAACGCCTCCTTACAGCAGAGCCCTGTCAAAATTAATACTCTTAATAAAATTTATTATGTAGAAAGAAAATATTACCAATTTTTATTTTTTATGGACGGAATACAAATTAACGACTGTTGTGTGATATAAATTAAATGATTGTATTTATACTCGTTGTAATACAAGTAATTAATTTTGTTGTACTAATTTGATTTACTCAAACAAAAACTCAGGTAGGTACGTAATAAAATATTTTATTACCGGTCGGCTATTTACGGTGGATATCTTATTAATTTAATGTGTGGTCTAAAATATAAATAAAAGTTCATTCCAGTCGATTATATGAAGTCTTCATCTTTTTTTTGTATTCAAAAGAATACGTGTAATTTATTAAGTTGGAAGAGTATTAGAAAACGTCATTCTATAGTATTATTTGTAATATAATTTTTATTGCATATTTCGGATCGAATTATGTTTTTTTTTTTTTTTTTTACATTCTTCTGTTTCTTTCAAAATGTGTTGTTTACTCATATAATAATTAGTTTAATAAGTTACCCTCTGAAATAACTCATTATTTTAAATCGTTGCCTTAGAATTTATTATTTATTTGTTAATTGCAATTAAAATTGCTCTGAAACTACATTGAAATTTGTTTTTTGGTTTACAAACTCCTCGGAAATGTATAACGTATTTTTTAAATTAATTTCTTTTTTAACCGCGGTTATAGTTTGCTTCTTCTGTTTTGTTAATACCTGTACTTAAGTTTCTTGCTTAGTAAAAATAATTTGATAGATCACTAGGTTGTATTACAGAAGATTATACATGACCGGTAATTTATCTTCTATTTTGCATACCTTTAGTTATCTGAATATTTTTGTTACACAGTGGCCATAAAAAAAATTTCTTCTCGAAACGTGTGTAAAATTGTATGATATGAAGTGGCCGTCTAATTTTGTGGGTAGTTGGCCTTCGCTTAACGACTATCATATGTTAGTAGTAACTTTCCTCCGAGCCATGATGCATTCTATACTCCGACCGGTTCCCTGAAAATTCCCTGAAGCACGTTCCAAGGATGTTCAAGGGTATTCTTATCCTTTAGATTTAGCGACCGAGAATACTGGACGTGTACAATTATTACTCGGCTTCAACAAATGAAGTACTTTGTTAGTGTTTCATTTTATTTGTCTGACTTTAATTTGTTCTTTTAAATAACGACTTGTTTCATCGTTTCATTTGTTGCCTTTTTCAGATGGGTAATTTAGCCCTTTCTTTTAAATGAAAAAAAAAATGCTGCTAGAACGGGGTAATAAATCCTTTTCATTATTTTATTTGAAAATTTCTGTTTTTTTTTTTTTTTTGTAATTAATACTATTAATTACGTTTTACGACATTGTATTCTGTTCTTGTAATTAGAACCGTTAGCAAATATCAAGCGGTAGTTTAAATTTACTGACTGTTTGGTTTCTCTCTTCCTCGATTTTTTACATTTATATCATACTTGCAGGTTTGTATGCAACTAGATTTAACGATCTAGTGCAGTTGCAAGATAATAAATAAAATATCCATGGTAACGAATATTGATTACTACTAGGTATTATTAAATAATACGCAAGTCCTTGATAAAATATTATCGAAAAATTGTTGTACCATTTGTGGAATAAAAAAAATTTACTTATTCGTACGATTATATATACATATTATATTCGCATCTTGTTCTAATTCGTTATTCCCTGATTTCCTACTGGTACTTGTCGTAATCACTAGCTATTATTAGTAGAGCCTATATACTGTAACAAAAACCATTTATTTCATAGCCCAAATTTTATTTTTTACAAACAATGTAATAATGTATCTAATTTATTACATAGCCCGAACTGTTTACTCTGTTCGTGCGTGCTCTTTGACTTTCTAGTCAGCTATATAAATTATTGTAAACCTACTACAATAAAACGAGGAAGTTCTCGATATGATCCCCTTGTTGGTTTTTTTATTTAGTTCAAGGCTTACCCTTTATTCAGACGCAATATTTCGATTATTGTCGATTTAGTTATAAATGAAAAAAATTATTTTGAAGAAGCAATATTATTTTATCAGTGAATTTTTTGATAATACTTTTTTAAAATTTAAATAAACCTGAATTTTCTACAACACTTCCAACGTTTACAAATAAGTATAAAATAAATACATAACTAGCGTCCCCTTCACGGTTTCACT
Organism: Zanna intricata; assembly: GCA_010016005.3. Classification (NCBI taxonomy): domain Eukaryota; kingdom Metazoa; phylum Arthropoda; class Insecta; order Hemiptera; family Fulgoridae; genus Zanna; species Zanna intricata. The sequence continues at coordinate 14,424 of JAAAKQ030469833.1, read as the reverse complement.
CGCGCTATATGGTTACTTACGTTTTTCCTGATGCGGACGGGGTAATTTAGCAGGTGAGGGCTCACTGCGCTCCTCCTTCCTGCCTATCCACGAAGTTTTGTCCTCTGGACTCCCTGTATTCATTGAACTCAAGAATAATGATAAATAAAAATATACGCCTGTTTAATTTATAAAGAAATATCAGTGTATTGTAATTTCTTCAGAGCAGTAGTTTGGTCAGTGCAGTACCCGAAATTTTGATCTGAAGAATGTAAGTTTTAAAATGCGGCTTAAAAAATATAGCTGGATGAGTTGGCCATCTTTTAGAGTAAAAATGTGTTTGCCCGGTTCTTAACGTTACTTGACAAACACCACTAGGAGGTGTCCGTACTTCGTTTCTCATTTTTTTTTTTCTAATTTTTTATATATTTTTTTAAGCCAGTTGGCATTAAAAACAAATTTTGCCTGTGTTGGTTGAGCCGCCGCGCCGTACACCGTTGCACCCCTTAAAAAAAATCGAAATTCAAAAAACCTGAAATCAGTTTTTAGATATTTATCAGAAGAATATTTGCAAACTCAAATCTTGTGACTATCTCGTTCTGTAGTCGGAAGTTTGGAACCATTTTCAAAACTTTTACCTTTCTTCACCCTTTTTAAAATCGAATTTCGAAAAATCTAAAAATTTGTTTTTAGATATTCACATGAAGATTACATATACAAAAGATCAAATTGATATCTTCATTTGTCACCGAGATTATTAAAAAAAAGGAGCCAGGTTTCCAAAAATTCATTTTAATCCTTTAAACTGAGAATTTAAAAAAATTCTCTTACTGTGCACTTGAACGTAAGAAGAACTTATATACACATTTTCATCAATTTATCTTGAGTAGTTTTTGCTGGTTGTTGCAAAATCACTCGGTCAGGATAAACAGGTACAAATATATAGATATTCGACACTCGTGTAAACAAACACTATATCCTATTTAAGAGTATGAAATAAGTATGTGCTCAAAATAAATTTTATTAAGTCCTATTTAATCGGGCTTGCAAATACTCTAAATCGTGAATTATTCTATTTATTGATGTATTTACGTAAATATTATTTTACGTTTGCATTTTAAATAATTAATATTAATTTTAATCACTTCTTTTTTTCTTTTATTTTACAAAGGTTTTACCAGGAGTTTTCTTATCCATCCAAATCGATATAAAGCAATCATTTTTTTAAATCCGTGAACTAGGGTATCTATTTCTGACGTGATCTATACATTGTATTATTAGGTTCTGATCAAAATAAAACGTGTATTTATAAATTTTCGATATTAGTAATTTGTTAATTTGGTGCCAAATTCTTAGAAATGAAATCGAAACAATTGAAAAGTATAATTTTAAGAAATTATACTTTTCAAAAGCTAAGGAAGTGTAGTTTTTGAAGTCAGTTTCTTTCTTTTTTCTTTTTTTTTAATTTTTAATATTTTAAAAAAAATTACATGAGCTTTCTCACGCGCACACAGCGATTCAGGTTTAAATTAGAATCATTAAAAGACTACCTGAAAAACAATATGGAAATATGATTAACCTCAACTTATATCTAAACTTTTATCTCTTAATTTAAACTTTTTAATCTGTAATTTTCTTATGGATTACTAATTCTTAATTCTACTATTCTGTATCGACCTGATGATGGGCGGTTCCCCGGCATGGGAATAATGAAGCGGTTCAGTCTTTTATGATTTATATTTTAGCGGTTAGTAAATTCTCATTAAACTGTCGGTAGCCTAAAAATAATAGTGAACCGTATAAATATATCTTTCCCACCTTGTATTGTTTCTTTTTCTTATTCATATTTCACTATTTGCTAGTGTAGGTGTCGTCTCTAACTTGTATGAATAAGACAGTGAATTTTTAATGCGTGGGAGCGCAAGGGAACGAAGGGTTGATTGAATTGTGGGCGAATAAAATTTTTACAAAAGCGTATTTAATAAATTCAGTTTTAATTTATACGTTGCTGTAAATAAGGGTTTACGTTTAATTTTGTTGCTGAATCTCGTTAACGATCATTATACAATTTTTTTTTGTTTTCATTATAACAATGTGTTTTTGTTTGTTTGTGCAAATAATCTAATTTTATCATACTTTAACCACGTAATTAGCATTAATATGAATATTAATAAAAACGCGTAATAAATTTAAATATTAAATTTTACATTATTAAATTACATTCATTTTTCTGGGAACTCTGTTAACGTTGTACACAATGGATAATGTGAACGTGTTTATTTCCTATAGAATAATTAGATTGAGGTTTTGGCTTATTGTGTTTAGATAATTTTTATAATAAACAATCCTGTTGTGTATTCCCTTTAAACTTTGAGCCCACACGAATCCAGATATTTCTGCAATTGTTAATTAATTAATTTTTTTTTGGGGGGGGGATTTTTATAATCGTGTTTATTCTATAAAAATTTTAGTCGGACTTAGAAATCTAAAATATTGCACGCTGATATTGAACTTCTGCATTTGTCCTCCATACAGGAAATATATATATTTCCCCCTCTACTCCACCGTAAATTAACCGTACATTACCTACTGTGTTTATTTGTAGGTTACAGGATACCTGAGTAAAAATATATGTCAACAAAAATCTTTCTCTCTCCCTTTTATTTTCCCGGCCGTGTAGTAATACTATATAACAATATATTGCACTGCATAAGGTAAGTATGCTAATGGGGTCAGATATTACATATTGGAATTTTTGCATAACTTGACGTTTCATACGCCCGTCTAACCTAAGAACATCACAGAATAATTCCGGAAATATGTATGTACAGTAGCCTGTCTACTTGATATCCTCAGAATCATAAATTTTGATACGATGATTTCGGTACACGACATATTGAGGTAGTTTAATTTTTGTCACATTCGGTCAAAGAAGCAGGGAGCGATATGACCTTATCTATAGGGACAGTGAGTCCCCGTATCTCAAAATTTTATTGTTGTAGGTTGATTTTTTCATATAATTTAATGCTTCGTAGTTGGTTATGAATGGTTTTTATTTAGGGGCAGAAATAATAAAAATTAATTTCGGTTTTTTTCATCAGTTATTTTCTGCTCGATAATTTTAAACTGGATCATCTGATTTTTTTAAATTTTAAATGATGACTTCTAAACACGGATCTTTGTCACAATTTAAATTTGGTTAAAATCGGTGAAAGGTTAGAGTTGTGGTAATCATTGGTCTCGTGACTAATAATTTACTTAAAGAGTAAAATTATGTTTTTCGTAATTCATTATTTGCAAGTAATAAATCGTCTTCAGAGAAATCTACCGTAGCCGGATTGGCACAATTTTACTGGTTTTGATTTAATCGCGAAAGATTAGCAATAAGATAAATAATAAATCATTTTCACACTTGTCCTTACTATCGGTTTTTTTTTGAAAATATTTTATTATAATTGTATAATAATGTCTGGCTTGAGATATTAACACGGGTTTACTAATTCCAAGCTAAATTATTTTGATGTTTCGTAGCCTTGACCGGTTGGCTGCAGTAAAACTTCTTACTTCATGTAGAATACGTAAGATATTTAGAGATAATGGTTACTAACATACTATGAAAGAAAATAATCATTTATTAAACGTATATTATATTTGGGATGAAGGCCATTCTCGCTTCGATATGCCTTCTGGTTATGAAGACGCTTACTGTTGTATTTTTATCTTTCTGGGACAATGAAGTACTTCCATCGAGTCGAAGATTGACGCTTTAAAAACTGTGCAAGGTGAAGCCGTGATATGTAAAAAAAAAAAAAACTAACGTATCGTTTAAATATAGTTAAATGAAGGCATCGTATTGTTTTAGTTCGCTTACTTAAATTTTCTCGCATTAGTAAATTTTATATTTAAAAAAAAATCTTACATTATATTTCAGAAATAAATTATTATTTTTATTTCATTTATTCGGCAACCTTCACCTTTTTGATTATGTAATCATATGACTTGTTTATCGGAATTTACGTTTCGACATAACTATTTTCAAACTTTTTTTCATGATTATTTCAAAGCTGTCCAATGTATTACGCGCTTCGAGTTTTTAGTTTTTACATGATGAATGAAAATTGACTTCCTGTGTGTATATTCCCAACTAGTTAACCGGTTGTGGTTTTTTTTTTTAAATGATAAAAAGTTTTCCTAGTTTTACGTATTTTTATATTATGGGTTAAACATCGCAACTAATTATACATCATAGATGATATATTATATTGTGTTACATATACTCGTAATTATATGTGATGTGAGTTCATTTTACACCGCATATAATGTGATTCAAATAAATAATGGTATGTAATTTTTCAATTACATAGCGTTTTAAAAATATCTTTATTTCGTACGAAAACATTATATTTTTATAATTATGGAAGCCTGACGGTTCAAATCTGCTACCATTTATTTTACATACACGTTTATTTTTTATATATACTAATAATACTGTAATGTCCTCTACGGTTGTTTCCTGTTTGCTATCACCCTTTTTAAAATATTATAAATAATATTTTAATGATTAAAATTATCGGCTGAAATAGGCCATTCTGTCGATATATTTAAAAATGATTTATTTTAAAGTAGCTTTAATAATAATTATTCTATGTTCAATTCGCGTAATTAATCTTTTATGTATTATACAAATATATATCTTAATTTCTTGAATTTATTAAATTTAAAATAAATAAACCCATCGTTCCACCATTCTTAACGCTAGTAGTTTTATTTATAGAACCGATTAATACTGAAATCCGATTTAAATGATGTACTCATCTCTATTTTAATTTAGTTTTATCTTGATTTTTGAACGCATAACACAAACTACTTGATGCTTATTTTATGATGCTCTGTTGATATTTACAAATAAATAAGTTTTATTCGTAGTGTAGCGTGTATACTTTTTATTCAAGTATCTTTTATATTTTAGATGTTTAAATTATATGTTTCTAGAAGCTAACTGACCTTTTTATTCTCTTCTTTTTTATAGTACGATGTTATACTTTAATACTGAAATGTAGGATATACAATAAAGATGTAAATGATAAAGAAATATTTTTTCTATTGAATTTAGTTCGCTGTATTTGGTTGTTGGATTAAGTTAGCCTTACTCATTTGTTCGTTACAGATGTAGGGGATGAGTGGAGTGATATGAATTTAACGCGTGCTCGTTCCGTCTATGGTATTTTATTTTCTCATTTCTGATTCAAATAATGAAATATGATTTTAATTTTTTTTCTTCCGTCTATTTTTATCATATTCTTTCGTGATTTAAAATTTTTTTATGATTTTTTTTTATGTTGTAGAGCATTTTTTTTGCTTGTTTTAAATCCATTTATTAAGAAAATAAAAATTTCTCTCCGTGGTCTGTTTGTAAGTTTTAAATTTTTAACCAAAATACTTTTGATTCAGTATTCAATACTGATTTATTGTAATGAATTGTGTACATTTACCGAAATATTTTAGAAAATGTGTAAATTCAACGTAACGTAATAATAACATTAATAATAATAAGTGTAACATTTACCTGTTCCAATAATTTTACATTATATTTATTTTGATGTTAATATATGAACAGACAAATGGATTTCAACAAATAATTCTATTATTTTTTTGTGAAAATTTAAAGGAAAACTATGGAAGTTTTTAAAGAAAATAAGGGCGCCAAGAAAATCGTAATACCAAGTTCTTTTTGAAAATTTATTTTTCATTTATTATTTACCAAATTTTACTGTAATATTTTACAAAAAAAAAATAGTTTTATTTTCGAAAAAAAATTTTATCCAATTTTGAACATTTTTCTAATACAAAATGTATTTAAACATATTCCCGTTACTTATTGGTGGACTAGTATTCTCAGACTAAAAGCGGGAAGAACATGACGAAACGTGGCGACGAGTTGGGCACGGGAGGCAACTTGTTTTCTGAGGATACCTTGGTCAGGACACACGCAACACTGCACTGGGTCTGAGTACTTCTGATGACGCATCCGGGCCCCTCTAAGGTATGAGAGGTCGCGTGTGTGAGGAGGAAGGGCACTCACGCATTTTTCAATGCGCATGCCACCCCTTTAGGACAGTTTAGTAGGTAGCCTCTTGGAGAAGGAACGTGTCGTGCTTCCCACAAGCGGGGAGTCGTCTCGATCTAATGATCCCTAGAGGACCCAGAAAAGGGGCTCCGCTGCAGGAGCCCAAGCAGGAAGGGCAAAGGATAGTTTGCTGCAACAACTTCTAGGGCTGGCCTATGTAATGCCGAGAGGTGATTGCAGCCACCCCTGGGAAAACTGTGATGAGAGATTTAGTCGGTAGGGGGTGGGAGTAACACTGTTTCATGGTAGCTGCGGCTCCATGTCCAGGGCTCACTTAGCTTTGTTAGTTCAAGACGGCTAGCGTCCTGGCGTTGAGCCCTACACACCTTGCAAAGTCTCTGTAGGGACTGCGTAAGCGCATTCCTTCATCACCGTCAAAAAAGTATTCTCAGACCACAGCTAACAAAAACTTCGGTCGTAATTATATCAAATCAATAAAAGAAATTATAAATTTTTATAAAAATATATATTACGAAATAAAGGGATGTAGAAAAGCTTTTATTTATTCTAATATAATAACAATTTTCATTAGTAATTTATAAAAACGAAAAATATTTTCATTATTCATTTTTACAAGTTCGGATGAATCCATTTTCACTCTCAGTATTCTGAGAACTTTCGCATCTATTAATTTGTGATAATGTTAAACTTTTATACCGATCAGGCTTGCCATTTTTTTCATACTTTACAAATTCATATAAGTTTTTTAAGAAAGGATCATAGCTTGCTAAGGGGTAATAATGTGCAAAATTTACCTCTCTTTTAAAATTTTGTGATAAGGATTCATAATGTAAATACGTTCCTGCCCCTTTTGAACGATTATAGCCATCCTGTCTCGGAGGGAAAGATACCCTCCATGTGACGGTTTCGGTCACCATGCCACCCCTTCTGTTTGTTCTTGTCTCAGTTAGAATGCAACCGATGCGAATACCATATGCACATTCCCATATCCTCCTACTAGATAACTCTTTAAATACAAAACACAAGTCCAAGTCTTTAACAAGACTGATTAGACAACTAGAAGGCACCACAATCACAACTACCTACCCGAAAGAGGAAAAAGTTCAGTTTATCACAACGTTAGTGCAAAACATACACGAAAAAAAGAAACAATAACAAAACATAAAACCAAAATAAAGTAGGATATGCCAAATTTAATATAAGGATAAGGCAAATTTTGCTAAGCGGAACCCTGAACTCCTTCAGCAGTCCTTTCCTTTATCAAGTAAAAGATGAAATTTTCAACGATCGCCCATTCAGCCCGGTATATAATTTACTGAGAGATCTAACGCCGACTCTATAATATCGAACCGGCACATAATCTCAATGTCCATTAGCTCGTACTTAGGCTATACGTAAAGAACGTGATAGGTATCGTCCAACTGTCCACATTGTGGACACACACCGGAGTCAGCCAGGCTGGTCGCTGCAATCTGTCTCTAAAAGTGCCAGGCCCTCTCTTTTTTCTGTTTAGCCTCCGAAATCACCGTAAGGTATTGCTTCAGAGGATGAAAGAGGATGAAATGTATGAATGTGAATGTAGTGTAGTCTTGTACAGTCTCAAGTCTACACTTCATTCTAGGTCTACATTTCATTTAGGTGTACATGTCAAGCACCAGGAACAGAAAGAAATTGCGTCACGTACTTATTAGGATGTAACCAAGAGGCGTCCCGCAAACCAACAACATCTGGAAAGAGATCATGCGTGTTATGCCCATTTTTTGTTTCATTTCATCTGGTCTGCCACAAAGCATTACCTTGTTCAATTTCCCGCACTTTCTCTGAAGTCAACTCATGGACTTCTTAGTAACATAACGCTGTTGCTTCTCAGACGCAATCACCAAGATTGCCTACCGTGAAATCGTACGGTAACCCGCCGTTACCGTTAACAATATAAGGCGTTGAGCTATCATTAATATATCCCAATACCTTTCGAATTTTAATCTATCCTCCCAAACAGGCACTGTACCTATGTAGAGTGCCTGTGTATGCGAGGCTATTATGCTATGCATAATTTGCTTAATATGCATAATTTGGACGTATGCGAGGCTATTATGCTATGCATAATAGCCTCGCATACGTCCTTATGCAAGGTACTCATGTTCGTGAAGTTAAGACGCCAATAAGGACTGATCACACATCTTATTCCAAAGAAGGTAGTACTGGCCTTTTTCGCTACGTACTGAAGTTGCTTCTTAAATTTCTCATCAAGAAACACCCCGAGGTACTTTTGAATCTGAACATACTTGATACGCTGGCCTGATATCGAAATACGTACTTGCCGACTCACTGCGGCCTTTGAGTAGTATCATCGTGCCCACCGCGCTGGTCTAGTGGTTAACGCGACATCTTAAATCAGCTGATTTCGAAGTTGAGAGTTCTAAGGTTCAAATCCTAGTAAAGATAGTTATTTTTATACGGATTTGAATACTAGATCGGTGTTCTTTGGTGGTTGGGTTTCAATTAACCACACTTCTCAGGAGTGGTCGACCTGAGATAGATTGTACAAGACTACACTTCATTCATATTCATACACATCATCCTCACTCATCCTCTGAATAAATACCTTACGGTAGTTCCGGAGGCTAAACAGATAAAGAAAGAGAGTAGTATCATCGTGGTTTTCTCCAGGCTGTACGTCATCTTATGTTGATGACTCCACAGCTCATGTATCCTGCAAGTTTGAGTTCAGTCTCCCTCCGCAAGCATCCCTTCGACCAGCAGGAGCCCACGTCAGCATAAGCCTCAACACGACACCCGCTGGGCAATATTAGCTGTAGGAGAGCTAATCCGCAACAAAAAAAGTCCTAACTCACTGCCCAGGGAACATCCCTTGGACAGCGTCTTGCCAACCTCAGGCTGCCCTCGCGGAGCAGCACGCCGATGACTGATGTAAGTTTGGTAACCTGCAATTCACTCACAATTCATTCCCGCTTCTGGAGTTGGTAAGTGGCAGAGGGCCACAGTAGATTATTAAATGCCCTGGAATTGTCCAGTAAAATTCCTAGGATATATACGTTTCCATGTAATTGTTTTATAAATATTCCGAGAAGTATTTTTATCTATTTATCATGGCGAGAAAGGTAGATTTTACCTTTCTCGCCATTTCTTTACCGATATCTTTTTCTTACATCTTTTAATTTACTGTACCGTACTATAACCCCTTGTTCTCAGAAACTCGCTAGCACTAATTTCCGCCTGTTTTTCTAACATTTATTAAATACACTTATCTAGGTTCATTATTTATTATTTTTCTAAAAGATATTGTAATAACATAATGGAAATTTTATTTACAGGTCACACCATGCACAATTTGGTCGTTTTTGTATGAATTTGATCTTATTAATTTGTGCCCAATATTATAACGAAAAAATAAATTTTAATGTGGAATAAAGTTATTCGGATTTCCATGATTAATATGTTAGAATAATAAAAAAAATATTTAGCATCAATGTTCCAAGCTATTATGCGAGTAATATTGAATCTAGTTATTTGTCATCATAGTTGCAGACTTATATAAAATGCACCACATCAAAACCACATAAATTACTATTTATCTATTTATCAGAATAACCTTTCAGTCCAACCGATAAAAAATAAACAACATGAGTTTAAAATTTTCAAAAAAAAAATTAAAATCGAGAATACTATCAAATATTACAGGCTATCGTAATAGAAAAAAAAATGTAGAAAAAAGCTATTTAGCTAAACCTCATAAAATATGTTTTATTATACAAATGAAATACCTCATCGATCAGTCCTTCTGCACTTAACTTCTGTGTAATGTTAATGAAATAAAAGCAATAAAAATTCATTTTTTGTCGATTTAAAGTAATGAAATCATTAAATTATTAAGAAATTCATGTAGTTGTAAACTTTTTAAGGATGATTTTTAATTTTTTATTGCCTTCGAGGTGTCAGAGGCTTATTTTTAATCTTACTATGTAGCTAATTCCATGTAATATAAATCTTTTGAAACCAGTGCAAATGAATTTTTTAGAAACGGCATACCTGTTGATCTGTTGTTGTGGATCAAATGAATTTCATCGACTTTTCCTGCCATTTAAATTTTTTACCTACTGATTTTATTTATATACTATGTTAATAAAATATGGAAACCTTTTTTAATGTTAAGATTAAAAAACAAAGTTTTAAAAATTCTTTTACCAAAACGTTTTGATGTGAGACCTCAATACAAGTGGACCCACTGGCTATTGCGGTATATTTGAAAATGTTGAAGTAAAAAACTTAAGACCATTTAATAGAAACCAAAATGACTTTTTGTCATTATGGTATTTTTGGTTATTATTACCAAAATGATTTTTGGTCATGAAAAGTTTTTCAGACTTTTTCTGAAAAACTTTTCAGAAAAAGACTGAAGTAACCAAAATGGCAGTCATTTAATATTTTTCACGGGTAGTTTCAAAATTGGCTTACAGTATACCCTAAGACGTATACTGTAAGCCATCTATTGTATACCGAAAAATAGATGGTTTAGAGGTCGGAGCATTTGCTGATTTATACTTTTTATGTTTTTAAAATTTTACTCTTGAGCATGTAGTGTTTTTAGAAATACTTAGAATGATTTTGAAACTGACCTGGGGGAAAATTACAATTACTGCATTTTGGTTATGATTATCTAACAGTGGTTTTTTTTATCAAAAGTTTTGTTTTGTAATGACTTTTAAAATGATTATAACAACCTTGCTTTGTAAGTTTAATATATTTTAATTCATTCTCTCGGGTGTTTGGAGTATGGTAGTCTCATATTAAAATGTATAATTTCAAGATAGCAGCTTTTATTAAATTTCATTTATCTGTGTTGGTAAAAAAATGGTTAAAAATTTATTGCCACATTTTAATAAGATTCTGCATACAGAAAGAGAGGGAGAGAGCATGAGAGAGAGGTTCCTTTATGAAGTTTTTACAATATAGTTTTAAATATTTTCTATTAAAAAATTCTCAGAATCAAAAGTAAACTGCAAAAATACTCAATAAGCTGTTCTTAGCTAACGAAGATATAAGAATTTCTATTTTTTGCCCCTGAAATTATCTTAATCGGTTAAATCCAATCTATATTTCTTATTTTCCCCTTCAGAAAATAAATATCTCAACGTGCAATGTTAAAGAAATATCCATGATATATCTTGTGAGGTAAACGATACAGGTCATGTAGCTGAATATTCGGTTAATCCTATATGTTGAAAGTAAAAGATGCCAAATTTTAACAAAATCCTGTTTGATATAAAATAATTTTCCTATCATCGTATGATTCACACCTTAGAATTTTTTACATGATTTTTCCGTAATTATGTAATTTTTTCATCACAAAAAAAAATATGCTTTTGGTAAGATTAGAAAAAAATATTAATAATAATACGGTATGATATTTAGAACAGTTTTTTTGATTCGAAATTCTTCTTATGTGAGCAATAGTGTTGAAAAATATTTTTACTGCTCTGTAATCCATCAACAAACAGCAGCAGTACCTTCAATGCTGTCTGTTGCACATGTTGATGTATTATTTCTTTCCCCTTACATCAACATTTTTTCCGGCCTCTATTCAGAAATTTATCGATATAAATATGTATACTACAAACTGTTTGAGTCAAATAAGATTGTATATATATATTTACGTTTAATTGTACGTTAAAAAAAAAATTTATGTTTAATTTTGTAGAATAAAAAGATTTAAAAGGTACTGGAATATTTAATATATCTAAGTACAGAAATATACAATAAAATGAATGAAAAAAAACCTCTATGTTTTTTCTACAGCACAGATTTTTAACTCTGTGTATCCCAATTTTAATATTTGTATTTTCATTATTCTTAATTAAAATTAGTTAATGTTATTTGTGTCGTGTTAATGAGTTTGCTGATAAATTATGGATGCGCAATTATGGATAAATTATGGATGTTAATCGTGTTTTATAATTCATTTTTTTCGTAATTGGAATATTTTCAATTTGAAATTAGTGGAGCATATTGCAATCGTATGGTTTTACAAAATTGAATTTAAGAATCGCTTTGTTTTAGGGCGGGAGGATATCACTAATGTGTTAGTGTTTTATTTCGAAGAGACCGAACTGAAAGTATGAATGTTTTATCAGAAAATATATTTTTAATACGCTTAGAGATTTTGTTGTCAGGAATTAAAATTATGAGAACAGTCATTTTTAAGTGTTCTTAAGGTTCTGCGGTTAAATTTCTCATAATGTGAGTATTTGTGAAGAGTTGATCATTTTTTTTTTAAAAACTTTATTTACTTTGAATAAAGTAATAGCTTTCTTTTTTTATATTTATTTCAAAGTATTTGTCGGTTGTAGGTCACACATCGAGTAGTGCGCCTTCCATGTTGACAGTGCCCTCATCTTCATTTAATGCCAGTAATTGCAATACTTATTTTTCATTAACTTTTTTTTTACTTGCATGTAATACATCTAAAATAATAATTTATCATTTAGAAATCCTCCTCTGTGCATTAAAATACGATTTAAATTTATTATTCCGTTTAATAGAAACGTTACGTTTTCCATTTAAAAATTTTGAAAACTTTAATTACAGTATTTCATACTCTCAATAAAATAATTACTAATTTTTTTTAGTATTTGAAAAAAATTATTTTATTTTAATAGAGTAATTATTATTTTATTAAATAAAATAATTATTATTTTAAAAACTGAATTACATTATTTCACGCTTTTAAAAAAACACTTTTTTTTAAATTGAAGTTTTTTAAATGATTCTTAAAATTATTATTATTATTATTATTATTAATAAAAATTAAAGAATGGAAAATTAAAAATTTTCACTCGTGATGTTTTTACTATAATTAAGTAACCTGGTTAAATTGCAGATGTATTTTTTCGTTAAAAATTATATCTCGTATATTACAAATGCTCATAACCTCTTGAACTACTTGAATTCCAAATGGAGAGTTGATCTGATCTATTTATAAAACATCAGTGGTGGAAAATATAGATCATTTATTTCCACGCAGCGACCAAAATTTGGAGCGATATAAAATTACAATATAAAGTTATTTATAATCAGCAGTTAATAGAGTAGGATGAGGGTAATAATTTGGATTGGTAGTCGGTGAGATGTGACCTTCAGCCGCCGATTGACTTTATAATTATTATTTTTATTTTACATTTTTGGTAATTAATAATCTCATTTTTGTGTTGTTAGCTAATCATGTGCGTGTTAGTTTACATTACATTACATTAGCTACAAAAATATCTGACTATTGGATACCTTATTTACATCGGATTTATTTAATCGAAATAGTAAGTACAGCATGAAAATAAGTTATATTTAAAAGACTTTTTTTAATGAACCTATCTGAAACTCATCAAAATTGAAACGAGTTGATCGAGTCGGTCTAGATATGAGATATAGTTCAAATATTAAGCGGATTGCTAGATCAAAACATATAAGTGTATTCAGCAATGATGCGTGGAGCAATGATGAGATCAACTTCAGTTGACTCTCAAGGTGGGCCTTCCAAATCCATGAATTTCCGAGTTCGATTACTGATTTTTTATGGTATTTTTAAACGTTAAAACGTGCAACAGCAAACGTGGGGAAGCAGATAAAGAACTAATGGAATTCAGTTACGTAAATGGAAAAAAGTAATGGTCAAAGTTCTCGGTTGGGATCCAGTCTGATGATGTCTGATGTCTGTCTGATGTGAAGAATGGCTACGGCGTGAGAAGAACGACGATGTTTGTGATAGGATTTTTCAATTCGAGACCTGCAGATTTAAAACTGTGTGGGTAGAAAGATGGGAATTTAAGGCGTCAATAAAATTGAATTGAGTAAAAGTAAAGAGTTTATAGTAAACTAAATTTCATTTTAATCACAAACAAATTACTAAAAGAATAATTTTATTTACTACTTTTTACCATAGTGTTCTTCGAACACTAATTAGTTTATAACAAAATTAATAAATAATAAAAATTACATAATATTCCCTATTTTAAATTTTATTTTATTTTACTTAACCAGGAGGTAATAAAATAAGCTAGGCATTGCTGTACATGGAGTGGCATAATGAAGGTGAGATTAGAGCCCAGCTTCTGTGATTCCAGAATTTATATCATACTTATAAACTTAGGTAGAATGTACATATACTAAACTATTTTAATTGAATTTTTTCATCCGTGATAAATTTAATTTATAATAGATTAAATGATTTTGTTGAATTATTAATTTCATTTTCTCGGTAAGTTTGTTGTTTTTATATAGTATTGCGGCTATAAAATTAATCTTTATAAGTATCCCGGATATAAGATGCTATAACTTAATACTTT
>JAAAKQ030469811.1:4734-20376 GCA_010016005.3 Zanna intricata | reverse complement strand
TGAAGAGTGCATCATACCATTAATGGGATTGGAGTAAAGAATAATAAAAACATGACTGATTCGTCAGCTAACCACTTGATGTTGCTAAGGACTCACTGCACATCTAGAATTTTTAAACATATCCCCTTTAATTGCTTAATGTGTTTGGCACACACAAGATGACTGTTGAAAAGTAGACCTGGAAATTTAACATGAAAGATAGCAATCAGCTCTCCATTGAGCAGGACTTGTGGAGTGAAATGATATCATAGATGAGAAAAGACTACAAACTACAAATTTTGTTTTGTTATCTCCAATTTTGTTTTCTTCACAGTTTTCTCAAAACTGTGAAGAGAACAGCTTTTCAGGTGAAGAAATTTGAACTAAGTTACAAGGCAAGCTATAGTATTCCGTTGTAGTCTCTCAGCTGAATACTCATAGAAGGAAAGCTAGTTGGATAGGCACAGACTGGGTAAGGACTGTCAGCCCAAAGTAGTTGAAGAGAGAAATAAAATATAATAAGACAAAAAGAAAGAACAAAGACACTATAGAATTAAATTTGCTCAACTCTACCTATGGAGAGTTCTACTTTGAAGGTACATGAATAACTCATTATAATTATTGGTAAATGTATTAATTCCACAAATATAATTTAAATAAAATGATAATTCTTATTTAGGTAATTATTATTATAATTAATATTGACCCAGGTGTTTGTGTAATTATTATTGATGTAACTATTAAAAAAAAATACTATATTACTCTCGTCTTCATAGTTATAGAAGTCAATGATTACATTATCATTACATTACTAAAAATAAAAACTGATATTTTCAGAAGAAAGTAAAATTTATAACTTAATTTTAACATAAATATATACTTAAATATAAACTATATCAAATAAACACTGAATTTTTATTCAATTTTAAAAAATTATACAAATGTTAGCTTTTCAAAAATACCAGAAAAATCTGCAATCATTGTAATAAAATATATATACAAATTTTATACATCTTAATAAAGTTGTTAATAAAATAATATACAATGAATGTTATAATATAATTAAACAATTTTACACTACATATAATCACACAATTGAAATGTATTATACAATATTATTTTACGATAAAAAAAAATGTTACATTTATACACAAAAATACCATATTGATTAGTAAATAATCAAAATAATAGTTATAATTATTTTATATTTGTAGATTTAAATAATATATATATATTTTTTGCGTTAGGCAAACAAAAGAAATATAAATGAAGATTTTATAAATGAAGTATACTTAGTCATTATTAAGTATAATTCTTTTGAATATTCTTTTCAAAAATTTAACTAATCATTAATTTGTAACTCTAAGCTATACGTTATAATATATGTATAATTTTATAATATTGTGTAAGGTTTATATGGTAGCTGATAATATTGAAGAGCTAAAAAAAATACACACACTAGTTGGCTCGGATCGCTTATATGTCATATAGTTAAAATATTTTTCTGTAAATTCTCATGAAAAGGAGAAATTATGAAAATTGTTGAATTATGTGAGCTTGGTGTCACTCGTAATAATACTGTTTTTTAAATACACTAGGAATTAAAGTATGTATTTTATATTATGTGTTACTTAAAGATATATATAGTAAAAGAATTAAAATATAACAATCTATTTAAAAAAAAAAAAACACAAAATTCAGAATTTATATTCTACATATATAATACATGGTATACAGAAATTGTTGTTTTGATGTAAAACAGAATGATAAAGTTTTTATTATTTTCCTCCCTTAACTGAATAATGATTTGTGAGTATCCTAAGTATCAGAAATTCATACATATAACTATTATAATTACTATGAATAAAATATAATGTTAAAAAATTAAGTATTCTTGCTGATAATTTTTATCACATTTGTAAAAATTGTATTCAAATATATCCTTATTTATACTGTCATGTCAGCAGTGTGATAATTATCTTGTACATTTGAACATATTTAAAGTTACAAAAAATAACACAAAAAAAAAAATACTTTAGTAAAAATGAAGACTTTATTTTTATATTAAAAAAATGACTATAAATCAAAATGTATCTAAAAAAATTAATTTAAATATATTAATAAACTTTATTTACAATATATTGGATTACCAGTAGGTTCTTCTTTATGAGCTATTATGTCTGAAATTTGTATTCAAGATCTTGTTGGTTTATTTTTTTTAACAGGTTAACTACTGATTCTATAATTACATTTCTTGAAATATGGTAAAACAAAATAAATTTTCTAAACATAAACAATGAAAAACTAAAAGGTACATCCAAGAATATAGAAAAAGACATCCATAAATAGTACTATTATTTACCAATCACCCTTGACAATACAAAATAGATTCATATTCCATCATAATTAACAAGGACATTAACAGGGATTGAGATTAAGAAAAACTGGATAAAGATCAAATAAAACAATTTTCTAGAGAAAGTGGGTACTAGTGTAATAGCTCTTTTGTGGGTAATATTTATAATAAACAAATACAAGGAAAAAAAATCTTTGTAAAGAGACAAAAACTACCTAGCATTAAGAATAAATTAAGCTATAAATTATCCCAACTAAACTGAAAAAAAGCATTAAAATTTTTAATAGCAGATCCAAGTACTTTGGAATGAAACAACAGATGTCAAAATCAATAAATTAAAAAATGAAAATTCATATGGGACAGAAAAAATTAAATGATAAATTACATAATGTATATGTGCTGGACCTGAATAGAGTTGCAATAACAATCTTTCTTTTATCCAAAAGATTCTGGGCTTGAAACCTGATCAGGCCTAGCATTTTTCATATGCTAAAGAAATTAACATTCAAAAACGTTTACATTTATCGTTCAAAAACTGTAATTGGTTATCTGCTTGTTGTTTCTGGAGGAAATATATTTAATTAAGGTAAAAAACTAAAGAAACAAATAAATATGTCGGAACATTAAAAAAAGAATAGCTTAAAACTACTCATGGGGCAAAAACATCTATTGAAAAATAAACAAATAAAAATTATTTTAAGTACTGGGATTTTTAAGTAATGGTAAAAAAGTAATAAGTCAGAAAAAAATTTTAATTAATCACTGGATAAAATTTGAAACTGATGGCCTGCTTAGGTTGGCATTACTGAGAGTACAAAATTATGCTTGAATGCACAAACTAATAGTTCAATGAAACCTTCACTGTTCTGATTAACATTATAAGAATAACACTTAAGTATTTGATAATGCACTCTATTCAAAATAATATACCATATTTCTACATATATCTTAAGTTTAAAAGCATGTAATAATAAGGGTAGTCTTGAAAGCATTACTATATTAAGGGAGGTAAGTATAATAATTTACTTTATTCATCTGTTCTAGTGGTGGGTGTTGTTAATTATTTAACTAAGTCAGTTAACATTTAAGAAATACACAATAATTTTGACTGTAAAATTTTGTAATAACACCTAAAATTGTACATAATATAATTTAAAAATTACTTGAAAAATTTTTCAGCTGTTTTCAACATTCTCGTTGATGGTTACTTCAAATGTTTAAATTTCAAATCAAAATCATGGATGATCATCAAATCACAGAAAAGAGAATAGAGTATTTATAATATTTATTACAAAAGGGTTCCTACATTTAAAATAAGTTTTACATCTAGTCAAATTAGTATTACACAATCATGTGTTGCATTATAAGTTATGCCAAGTTTTTATTAGATTTAAAATAAAATAATAGTTTATAAATAATGAATGTTTCAGTTTGCAAAAATATCTTTTTATTTATTTGATACATGAAATGTTTTTTAATTATAAGCATATATTTTACTGTTAACATTTATACCTTTGATCAAATTGATTTTTCTCAGAAGGCAAACAGCTATGTGTTATGGTGCAAAAAATTAGAATTACATTGTGAAAAATAAATTCAGGTGTGAACGTAGAATAACAAGCTCCATTTTATAAAACAGTAATGTCATGATACATGTTTTATTAAAGAAATAAATCATTTAGAAAAGATAACAAAAAAGATGAAAGATAACTTGAAAGCCCTGCTGCAGTAAACAATTAGTATTTGATAGCATCTCATAGTCATAAATTTCAAAATCACTGACACAGTTATGACCTTGATATTCTACTTAAAAAAAAAAAAAAAAAAAAAAAAAAAAAAAACAATCTTAATATACTTGAATACTATAAAATATGTATAAGCATAAAATAATTTACTAAATGAACAGACACAATTCAAATTTTAAACATGAAAAATTTTTACCACACTATAAAAATATGTCTACTGAATTAAAAAACTATCTTCATTCACATTAGCTGATCCTAGGGTGCAAACAGCATTCACCGAGTTGAAGAGTAGGTGAAAATATTTTGAAATAATATATTAAAATTATTATACTGTAAGTTATTTTTAATTTTGATAGAAATCTTTCTGAAGACCACAGTGCACAAATTTTTCTGTAAGAGGTTAAAACTGTAAAGTAAAGTAATTTTACTTAACTCTTAAACTAGTTTTTTTAAACAGTCTTCTTGAAGTTTATTGTACCATGACAAAATTGCTTTATAAAGTAGTGGCTGTCTTCCCTTATTTACGCATACATTGCATGGTTATTATGTATATTATCAACACACATTGTGTATTCTTTTGTCTTTTAATTTTGTCTCAAAACAAAACAGACAGTTGTATCAGATATTGGAACAGAACTTCAACAAATTTATCTTTGTTTAAAAAAGATCCCATGGACAGCTGAATATGGGGAAAAGCTATTACAAATTAAAACATTGAAAAGTAAAAAATTATTTTAAATTAAAATAACTGCTTTTAAATTACTTTTTTTTAAACTATTTTTTTAAACAGATGTAATTGACTTTTTGTAGTGAAACCATTATAATCCTGTCCTGTTAAAATCTGTTCTGAAATTTTGAAATATTTGAATGTATAAGCCTATATTGCACTTAAAAAATCAATTTTTCAAATTAAATTCTGTTCTATAAAACAAAATTTCAGCTAACCGTTCACAGGTCTGGACAAAATTGAGATAAAAATCTACCAAACAGATATCTTGTCCAAATGGGTTATCTTTTGACTATCAATATTGGTTCTGGAAGGTATCCACAAAAATGCATTGTATTTAATTTTATGATCTAATACATTTTCATGAAAAAAAGTAATTTTTTTTACATATATATATATATATATATATATATATATATATATATAGTGAAAAATAACTTGTCTTTCCAAATTAAAGAAAAAAGTGATTGAAACAAAATCAAAAGAAGTAAAAACAAATTTCACAAAATGAAGTGAAAAAGGAAATTTCTGCTCTACAGAAAGTAATTGTTTGAAAAGGTTTGGTAAAGGAGATTGATGAACTATTTCTGAACAATAGTGTAGCTTTTTATTGTTCAAATAATTCAAACTGAGATTAAACAGACTAAAAAAAAAGAAATTTTGTAGATATTTTTTAAAAATGAAGATTAGCAATCTCCACTGAAAAATAAATTTTGACTGAAAAAAATTTTTTAATTGTGATGGTTAAATGAGGAATGTATATTTACATAATTCATAATATAAATGTGTCATATAAATATAACTTAGCAACAGTATTACAAATAGATATTAATAATGTAGACATAGACATAATGTAGATATTAAGAGTGTAGACACATAAACAACAAATTTCAAACTTCACTCTAAAACATGACATGTATAACCACAGATAGCACTTCTTAAAAAATCAACAAAAATTATTTTTGCAGACAAATTCACAGGTATTGCACATTACAACTGAATAAAAATTAGAAAAACATATAAACATGCAGCATGCAAGTTCAGATTTTTCTTATAAAAAAAAAAAAAAAAAAAAAAAAAATTGTACATTAGAAAGACTGTATATAACTTTTTTTTAAGTAACAAAAAAAAGAAAACTAATAAAAGAAATGATAGTAAAGTACACAAATGACTACAAAAATATTTTGTACGTTTGGAGAAAGGAATTCAATCACTCAAGTGTCTTGGAATTTTAAACACCACAGCAACTGACTAATCTAGAAGGCACTAAAAAACAGATGTTATTAATATGGAATAGACAATGTTACTGCATCAATATCAAGAATGAGGTCTACCGATTTCCAGGCTGGTAGGGGGGTAATGGGAATCAGGCTCTGGGGTATCATCATAATGATCATCATCGATCTCACTATCGCTAGAGTCTTCCTCGGTGGTGGCAGCATCTGGGTCTTCATGATGTTTTTTGATCATCTTGCGATAGGCCTTTGAACTGCAAAGTTCGCACAGGGTCTTGTTCCCTATACCCGGCAACATAATTTTCATTCAGTAATTTACTAATTAAACAAAGTCAATAAAGGATTTTTTTTTAAATTTCAAACAGGTAACTATGCTTTCAGACTAAATATTTTTTTACTTAATTAAATTTTCTTTTTTGTAGTGAAAAAATTTAACTAATTAAAAAAATAAAGAAAAAATATATAACTATAAAATATCATTTTAAATAACTTTAATTGCACAATTAATAGATTAGCAAAATTAATATGTTGTTATTATAAAGCCTTAAGCAAATACATAGAAATTAAT
This sequence comes from Zanna intricata, assembly GCA_010016005.3. Lineage (NCBI taxonomy): Eukaryota > Metazoa > Arthropoda > Insecta > Hemiptera > Fulgoridae > Zanna > Zanna intricata. The sequence continues at coordinate 13,766 of JAAAKQ030469811.1, read as the reverse complement.
CCTCTTTTACATTCAATTTTATAAAAGAGAAATAATCTATTAAAGTACAGAAAAAGTAAATTAAAATAATAAATATGTTATACATTATACTGTTAAAGTATGTTTATTAAAGAAAAATTATAAAAAAGTACAATATATTTTACAAAGTTTTGAATTAATGTATAATTTTGGTTATTCAAAATAATATACTGTTTGTTAGATAAAACTTATCAAGTTTTAAAATAAATAAAAAAAGTAAACAAACAAAAAATGTTGGCATAAGTATTAGGAAACATTTACTTAGTTATTAATATGATTACATAAAGACTTAAATATAAATTAAAGTAAAATAAGCAGTAAGTAAAAATTTCATATGTTGGTAAAATTATATTTTTGTTACTAGAGTTTATGAATAAATTTTGTTGTTTTATTTTTCTGTTTGTAATACATTTTTTTATACATAGTAGTTCTGGCTGTTAATTGCTAAATTTTTAAGAATTGATTTTAATAAAACATGATAATAATTAGATGTGATACCATTTCCAAGTTTTAACTTCTCAGTCTGCTAGTTCATAATGCACCCTCAAGGTAGTAGAGTTGTAGATGTTTAAATCTGATGTGTCAGCATTAAGATAAGTAAGTGGATAACATTTAAAAAAAAATCACAATTAAGTACTACAATTTAGAAAGGAATTAGCATCAATTGTAACAAAAAACCAGTACAAAAACTCAACTTCAACTTTACAAAATAACAATTTTCTTGAAACTGATTGTGTAGCACCTTGGATACAAAGTCAGACTTTACCACTTGTCTAGAAGTGAGCACATTTGTAATCTGTAAACTGTTAATATAATTCTTCAAAGTTACAAATTTTCCAAGGTATAATCAGAACAATTAAGATTTTCTATAAATCTTAAATAGAAGTAAATAATATTCACCTAAAAACCTTTCAAACAAACTGTTTGAAAAATCTTTGAAGTGCAAAACTCAACACACTAAAACTACATTATTTATGAACATCTGACAGTCCATTTCCAAAATAATTATCCACAAAATCAAATGTATCATTTAATCAAATAATAGTTTGGAATATCAATAGATATAATACTGCAAATGTGTACAGGCAACATAATTGCCATCCCTGCAAGTATGTATAATTAATGTACTGTCGAAGTGTAAACAAGTATTAAGGAACAAAAGCAATAAAATACAATGAAATATATTTTTAACAGAAAATAAATTAAATAATCAGGCATCATTTTAGACACTTTTCAGTTTTAAGTGTGCATAATGATTTGTTAAATTAATAATAAAATAAGTTAGAAGGGCTGTATTGTGAACCACTTTAATGGAGTCTTATATTTAAGTATTAGAAAAGAAAAAACAAAGTAATTAATATTATATACTGTATTATGAAATAAATTACTTTTATTTTTAAAACTACTTTTCATTTATTATTTTCAAAATTATTTGCTATTAAAAAAATTTAATTAGCATTAATTTGCCTGATTAAAAAAAACAACGTACATAGTGAATACAATTAAGTTAATGTAGATTGTTAAAATTATTTATTATTTTATATTATTTTTGCATTAATATATATTTAATTAAAAGCCAGAAATCTTTACTGTTATTATTTACCCATTACAAACAGAATGTGAAAAAGCAAACCGCATGCTATTTCATTATTACTCACAGTCATACTGCGGTTGGGATGAATTCCCCCCATTTGTAGTTGGATTATCAACTAATGTTTGTATATTCTTACCTGCAAGTGTAAGAAACACTTGCACAATTTAATAAGTGGATAAACAAATTGTTTTTTTTTTTATAAAAAAAAAAGATAAATTTTTCCATTACTTTTATTACAGTGCGACATCTGTATTATATAATGCAATGTTATATAATATACATGTCAATTTTATCAAAATAACAAAATTAAAACTACAATGAAAACAATATGAATTCAGAATTGTAAAAGAAATGTATGTGAAACAGTGTGTAAAATTACACTATATTTTTGTTATGTAATCCTGAGCAATTCAAAACTTAAATACTAACTGATTTTACTGGAATGTATTATTATGTTAGTGTTCTGAGTCATCTACTGACCAGTTGTCAGGATACTCATTTAATAAATAAGCACCCTGCAGAGCAATACACTTTTGTTCTTTTGTCTTATCTGAGGCAAAAGGTTGTCAATTTCTTGTTGAATGTTCATCTTCAGTTCATTGATACTGGAGGTTCATAAACTCTATCCTTCAAAAAGCCCCAAAAGAAAAAAATTGGAACAGACAGACTAGGAGAATGTAGAGACCACCACTTTCTGTTGACAGTTCATTCTTTTGTAAAAGCTACATGAAAGCATGAATTTATACTAGTGAATCATGATCAACTACATACTAGTGATCTACAAATATTGACCCTGCTAACCATACACAGATTTTCTCATAGTAAAGTGAAAACTGAAACATCTAATGAAGATTTTCAATCAATCCAGTACCTGGTGTTGTGCGATGTACAATTTAAGTTGTACTCTTTAAGTTTTTATACATTTATTACATGATAAGGCTTTAACAGGTTGCCTATTTCATATTAAATTTGAAACAGATCCCATGGTACACAATTTTTTTTAACTAAAGTGTGCATATTATCTATCTGCTTTACATTGACATTCAGAAATTTTTCTGTAAATATTTGATGCCCTTCTTGAGAGGATCCAGAAAGCACACAAGCTTCCACTATAATAACACTTTCACTGATTAAATATGGCATTATAGAAAAACATAAGTGCATAGACAAACTAGACTGCACTGAAGCATGAAGAGTTGATGCCCAAGTAACTAACTGCAGTTCAAATCTACTCAATTCGATTTTAAATTGTTCACCTCTATCTGAAAGCTTTAGACATGAAATTAACCAGTTTACCTTAATGTTAAATGTTTTAAATTTTGATTTAGGTTCCTTTCATTTTTTCAGTCACTTTGTTTTAAACTTGTTGGTTTTCTTTTGGTAATTTATTTTGAGTCTCATTCTTGTGGGTACTCTTAATTTTTGAGAAATAGAGACACTTTAGAACACTCATTTCATAAATAAAATGGCTACCAATCTTCAGAGTTTTATTGGTGACTTTACAGAAGAGAGAACTGCATAATTAGCTTCAAAAAGTATTGTAAAAGTAGAATTCTCTTTCTAGATATCTATGTCTAATAATGAAAGATCTGGATTTGTCATTTACTAACAGAAAGAATTTGTGTAACTTTTCATACAAATTCTTCTGGCTGATAGGTATTGTAAAGGTAAATTTCATTAGTTTTCTATATGAAAATAATTATAGAGAAAAGATAAATGGATTATTTTTATCTTTCATGGTTACACTAATCTCATTGAGACAGAGCATGATTTAGTCTTTCTGCGATTAAATCCAGTCATAATTTGTCAAGATCTGAACAAAAGATGTTTTATGATAATCTTCCATTCACTTTGTTAAACAGTGAATGTAAAGAGAGATTGATGATATAAGCTAGAGGTATGTTTCACTATTTTGATTTTTATAACAGGATTAAATGAATAATTTCAGGAAATAGATGCAAATATATCTGCAGAAATTTGTAAAGATTTTTATACATTTCATACAGATAGACATTTTAAAAAGTACGAAAATGGCAACAAAATCATAAGAAATTTACAAAAAATAAAACACAATGTCTGTTATAGATTAAATACTTCACATGCATTATTTACTGAATGGTGTGATAAACATGATAACATTTAAAGAAATTATAAATAACTTATTTTAAATCACATGGAAATTCTATTTTCACAATACTTTTTGTAGCTAATTATGGAGTTCTCCTTCAGTAGAGTTACCAATAACATTCTGATAATTTGGCCATTCCACCAAGAAGAAACTGCACAGTTAGCTATGAAAGGATTTTTCAAAGTACAATTTTGTTTAATTTGAAAGAGAACATTCTAATAATTAAACCAATTTATATTACTCTGTTAAAAAATATATATTAATAAAAAATAAATTAAATTTTTACATATCAGTTACAAGAAATTTTGAATCACTCTTTATTACTGATTAAGATCACATAACAAATTATGTATTAAAATGGAAAAATCATGTAGAATGTAAGTACAGTAAAGTGCAACCAATAAAAGACTTCCTTTAAATGTACCTGAAATTTATTAAATTATATAGGGATAAAAACTTTTCAGGAGCAAAATACATGCTATAAAAAGAAATAAGATTGCATTAAAACAAATTTAAAATTATAAATAAAATATATTATATTCATTCCCTTAATTGCCAAACTATTCAGTAATTTCAACAAACAAAACAAAACTCTCTTGTTATATATGTTTATTAATTATAACTTTTGCTTATTACATATTTAAACATGTAACTCATTTTTTAATGTACATCAGCGATTCTCAAACTTGTAATTGTAACTTGTGATTGCAACTTTTCCAAAGGTGCAGTGTCTAAATTATATGTATGTACCATAACATTAAGTAGAATAATAACATTTCTCTTGACATTTACGTGGATCCACAACCAACCAACCAACCCACCAACCCCCCCCCCCTCACCAAACACACTTATATATTCATACTATGTGTAATATTTTACTTTAAATACTATAAGACTAAATACTGCTTCTGGTTTTCAAAATTACAATATAATCCTGTTTATGTGGTTCATGTTTATTGGACAAGAATTGTACGTTGCGATTTTATAAATTGTTATAAAATAAATATAATATCTGTATTTTTATATATATTTATTTTATAGATATCTTGTTTATTTTTTTCTTTTGTAATTCTTGCCAAAGTTTTATTTCAAGTTTGTACTGAATTATGAATTTAATTATTAGCTTTTTAAATGAAAAATTTTGTTTTTTCATATTTAACCAACCATAAATTAAAGACCAGATTATGAACTCATTCATTTAAATCCATAAGATTGTGAATAAGTTTAAACTGTTAACACAACATTTTTTCATGTTGAAACTCAACCAATCCTACATTAAAAGATGCTAATCAAAGTCTTAATTACTATCCTTATGTTTTAGAATGTATTTCTAAATCTATTAAGACAAAAGTACACTATTATTATTAATTATTAATAGGATATTAATGATAATTCTGATATCGAGAGCATCAAAATGGTAAAGTATCAAAAATATTTTTTAAATTATTATCTTAAAATATCAGTAGATTCAGTTTATTAAACATCAGGATGATGATTTACAAAAAATAATGTTTGGTAAATGTTGATGTACATTATTTAAATTGGTATTTATTAAGTACAAAGTAAATAAAAATATCATTAGTGTGTATTATTATGAGAAGGGGATTATCATTTGCAATCCCTGGTTTTTTAACTCCAGATTCAAAGAAAAGAGTTTAATAAAATACATAAAACAATTGATAATCAGTATCTCTGAGTAATAAAAGTAAAATAAGTTGTAATCACAATGCAGTTATTGCAATAAATAAATATTTATTTACGTTAGAGGATCATTTAAAAAAATTAAAATATTGCACATTACATCTCAACACATAAAAATCGTATTACTGCATATAAGAATTCATGCAATTATTAAAACATAACTAGAGTCTTATCAATCTAATAAAAGTAATAATATTAATTAATTGCACACTTCATAAACTTATATGAATTGTGAACCATAACTTTTTATACTTCATAAAAAAGTAATTCTTTTAAAATAAAAACAATACTGTTAATTTCTTATGTTGTTATTCAACAATCAATTTTTTACAACTTATATCAAATTCAATAATCAGAAAATGTATGACAGTTATTAAAAAACTTCTAGCCTCTTCTTAAAAATTATTCATGAGAACTGTGATAGTCATTAACTTTTATCTAGTATTTAGGTATCAATATAAATTAAAATTGGCAATAAATTAAAATGAGAATTAATTCAAATGATTCAGCAATAAAAAATTAAACTGAAATTTGAAATGACACCAGACCAATTCTATGAAAAAAATAAAAACAATAGAGGCAGTAAATTAATATTCTAGTATTATAAAATTATACTGATATCTGATACAAACCACAGAATCAGTAAACTGTTTGAATTATACACTTCCAGCTCAAAATCTTCTAAGTTATCGATATAATGAAAGGCAACTTAATTCTATTGTTCTAAATGAAAATATTTTCATTTGGTTCCTTTAGCAAAAATCACTTATAGAATTACTTCATGCTGATAATCCGATCATAAAGAGCATTTGAACTAAAGGTCAAGTCACACATATTTCAATTTTAGTTAATAATAATAATATATCTGTTTTCAGAGTTTTTTTTATTGAGTCAGACTTTTTGTTTTTTATTTATATTTTATAAATTCTCTTTAAAAAACTTTGCATAATTGCTCTTTTTTACAAGAAGGGCCAACATTTGTGGTCTTTTTCTTTTCTAAAAACACATTCACAAATTTTCCATTTTAAAATTAATTTCAATTTTAACATTTTAAAAATAATTGTCTATTTTTGTATAATTTCTGTTTCTGTTATGTAACAGAACAACATAGAAATGTAACATTGTATGAAAAATTGCTGTTTTAACTTTTTTATTTTAATTGTATGGCTGATGATTTAGCTGGGGACTGAAGAAGTATAAGACATGTTTTGGTTCACTATTTTTTGTATTTCGTTTGCTAAGAAAATATATAACAATTATTTGAACTATGAACTGTAAAATTACAAATTACTTGCTAATATGACATAAAAGCAATTGTAAACTTATTGTATTTTTTTTTTAATCTGAAATATACTGTGAATTATTAAAAGTATGAATATAATAGTACAGCTTGTTCATCTTAAAATACTTAGTTTTCATTTATAACTAACTATAGTTTTCTGTAGCTGTTATAGTTTTATATAACATAAAGAATAACAGATATCTAGACATATAGAAAAGTTGTTCAAATTAAAATTACTTCTTAAAGAGGTAATAACTGTTCTTGGATTACTTTAGGAATTAGAAACAGAAAAGAGGGGAAAATTTAAGTACCAAAAAATTTACTTTTTCTTTTTTACTTTGAGGATTATAATCCTTTTATCAGTTAAATGATATACTTGGGTACAGAAAAAAAATTATGAAACATACAAATAATCTTCTATTGTCAGGTTTAAAAGCGTAAGTATAAAAATTACTTTGAAGTATTTAATAAAAAAAAAGTACATTTAAAACTATCCAGTCCATTTAAAAACAGATTATAAGCAAGTAGATGAATTATTATTTTTTTTTTTATAGGTTCCTCAGAATAGATGCACAAATGCCTTTTTTTAATTATAAAAATCTTTTCACTGAAGAGATTTATTATAAAAATATTATAACTAATTTAAAGATGATTACCAAGTGAAAGAAAACAAATTAATTGGAACATCCATAAAGTTTTTAATTCTCTCAGAATTATATTAAAAAAAAATCATTTTTGAATTTAAAATCAAATTTCTTTAAAAAAAACACAAATATCTAAAAATTGTGGAAAACTCAAATATATTTTTGCGAAACAAAAGAAGTTCAAGTAATAAATGCAAGTAAATAGAAGGCTAGTTCATTCACAAATTGATGGTTCTCTGATTAATGAAAATGGTATTGCAAGTATAATGAGAAAGGAAACAATGAGAAATAACTAAGAAAACAAAAAAAAAATGTTAAAGAAAGAGAGAGAGTTATAAAGATTTTTTCATAATATTGCAAAGTACAGGTTAAAAAAATACGTTATAGTATAGGTTAAAACAAAGAAATAATAATAATAATAATATTAATTTGATATACAATGAATAAGCAAAAAAAAACATTGAAAAAGAGGTAGGTTGTAACACACATTAACTATTTGAAGTCGCTACATAAAATGATTCAAATAATGTGTTGACAGATGATAACCTTACTTAAAAAAAAACTGTTCACAGCACCTAATAAAAACAACAAATAGATACTTTTATGAAAAAAAATGTTTTGATATCTGTTTAAATTATTAGTAGCCATTTCAGTAGTAGTTACCATGCTGACTTCACACTCAACTGATACTTTGATACAGTTTTTATTTAATATTAGGATTTTTTACTTTCAATCTTATTGCCATAAAGGAACATCATAATCAGATAATTATAACGGGACTGTACTACCAGTACGTGTATCAGAACAATAAATAATTCACATAATTTTATAAAGCATTTCTTTTTAAAGTAAAGTTGTGGTTGTAATGAATAAAAATAGAATATTACTTATTCAAGTATTTAAATATAAGCAAGGAATGTATAAAAACTGTTAATAATGGCAACATTTGTGACTGTAAATAGCTCGCAGTAGTAATGCAACTAAGTATTTCATTTGTTCTAAAAGTATTATTTTAAAACAATCTTAGTTCTAAAATCAAACTATTGTGAATACCGAGGAATGAATTTTTAATGATTTGAATGCATTTCAACTAACTTGTTTGTATATTTTTTTTTTTTTTTTAGTAAAATCCATTTGTTGGTTTTTACCTGATCAACTAGCTAGCAAATAATTCCTTTTTTTTAACTTTTACAAATCATTTTGTAATGTTTATTTTATTTTTTATTTTGAAGAAGTTAAAATAATACAAAACTATATACCTTTCTTTTATAATTCAAATAATGTTAAAAGTTTGATTTTTACAAATATAAGCCTCTAGATTCTTTTAACATTAAAAAATTTGAATTGATTTTATTTATGCATAGAGAGTTAGATATTTTTAGGCTTGCTTGTACTTAAAATAATATTTTTCATAAAATTCTGTAAAATTTTTTATTTTAATAAATAAAAAAGGAAACTTTTAAAAAAAGTTATTTTTTCAAACTGCTTGTCTCATTAGGTCACTTACAATATAACTGTGGTAAACTATAACTATAAAAATATAAGTAAAACATTTATAACATAAAATTCCATTTTAGTAAGGCAGCCCCAACCATCAACAGGCAGTACGTACAAACAACCCAATTACTAATAAAACTTAACAAAATAATATTGTTTCTTAAAAGT
>JAAAKQ030469789.1:0-23765 GCA_010016005.3 Zanna intricata | reverse complement strand
GGGACAGGCAATAACCATAAAAAATAAACAAATAATAAAACCGAAAAATCAAACTTAACACAAAATGTGTTAACAGAAGAAAACTGAAATTATGTTATAACAAAGAAATTAATGTAATTTTTGAGAAAAAAATTATTGTACAGCTTATAATATATTATTAGATCTTAATATATTATTGTACTAAATAAGTGGGAATTGATTATCACTGTTGTAAATCACATTTTATAAAAAGTTAAACAGAAAATAAATAGTGATACTAATGTTACTTGTACAAAGAATAATGAATAAGTCTCATTTATAAATACTGGCTATAAAAACTTGTAATAATCAAATACATTATATAATATTATTCAAATAAATAGTAATGGAATATTAACATTTTTTTGCTTTGAAATATTGTTTTCCTTTCATTAAGGTGTCCTTTATAAGGCATTACTTCTACAGTCATAAACCAATAATAAATTTCAACAACAGTTTGTTCTCTGTTATTGTTTAATTTAAGATCTAATGGAATTGATTTACTAAAGTTACCTTCTTGGCTCACACGTTTCAATTTCCAGGATTCTACACCTTGAGAAATTACAGTTATTGTGTAACCATCAAGTTATAACCTTTAGCCAAACATAGTGCTTTAAATTAATATACCTATCTTTTATTTTAATTATTTTATTAAAAATATTTTTTTTTATTTTCGCTTATTTTAATGATGTTTCTTTAATATAACATTTATTTATTTCAGGGCTGAATCGACTATATCGTACTGGTGATTTTGGTAGGATAGTTAAGAACGTAATTGAATATGAAGGAAGAACAGACTCACAAATCAAAGTAAGAGGACATCGAGTTGATTTAGCTGAGATTGATGGTGTATTAAATAAAATGGAAAGCATCAATAAAAGTACTGTGTTGTGTTACAAGCCAGGAGAAGTTGACCAGGCAAGCTAATGTATAAAGCAAGTTAAAGAGCATAAGTCAACATTATAGGTTGACTTATACTCTTTTCACTACTTTTATTGTTCCTATGATATGTAGTGGCTTATTTTAGAAGTAAAAAATAAATGAATATTCTGAAATGAACTTTATTAATAAATTTAAAAACCTGTAATTAATGTAGGTTAATTACATTTCTTTAAATCTGAACCTTCTGCATTTACAAAAAACATAATTCAACTGATTATTGAACCAAGATTTAATACAATTAATTGTATTAAATATCATTAATTTACATTACTGATAAGTTTCTATTTTTAAACATTTACATTATATAATTGTAAAATTTACAGGCAAAGTTTCTTTTTCTAACATATTACATCTAAACATACCTCCCCCCACCAGATTCCATTATTGTTGACTTCAAAAATGCACAAAAATGTAGAACTTAAATTTTTTAACAAAAGAAAAAGAGAGTATTTGTGAATTTATGAGGTATAATTTCTTAATTTACATAATTCATGTGTACACCTACACACATATTTTACATTAAACAATGAGTCAAACCATCCATCTTAAACTTTATCATTCACATGTTAAAATAAGATTTTAGATTGAACTTAGTGTAACTAAATAAAGTTACTGTTTTTACTATTTAAGTAATCTTAAAATTAGCAAATCTGATTAAGTGTCAAATAATTATCTCATATTTCCATAAAAAGAATTTTTTTTTAACATTAAAACTCAAAATGTATGTTTCCATGATTTTTTTTTAATGTTTATCAGATAAAAATAATTTAAAATTAACTTTTTCTGTAATAGATCTTTTATCACATGTTTAATCAAATTAGGAATGTCTTAGTAATTGAAACTTCCCTTTTTTCTTATAACCAAAAAGCTGGATTTTCACAATTAAGCAACAAAAGGTTTTTAATTAAAACTTTTTTAAAGAAGGAGGTTTTTTAAAAAGAAGGTTTTTCATGTACATCCTGCAAATGCCATTAAGTAGTAATTTCTTTAAAACTGCTCCTAAAGTTGAATAAACTTTTTATCATTTCTTTTACAACCACTACAATTTTAGAATAGGGCAGCAAATCTACATTAAGGCCATAAGGACTAGTTATTTAAAGTCTATTTTATGAATTAATTACATTATACAGATCTAATTTATTGAAAACTCTACACTCCCTCTTCTAGGTATACATACTACATGGATGGTCAAATCATTCTCTGTAAACTCCATATATTATCTGAGTTTTGCACAGTGCTCAATAATATCGGATTAAACAGCCTTTTCAAACAAGAAATCTAATATTTCCACTAACCATAAGATATGTATACATATGTCTGTACCAGACAATATGGTATAGACAGAAGTTAAGAATAATAAAAATTAAATAGAAAAGTGAAGGAAAATATGAGAATTTACCCGAGAGAGAGAGAGAGAGAGAGAGATATTACAAATTATGCAAAAATTTCATTATAAATTATGTTCAGCACATAGAGCATCCAATTGTCCACTGCCTTACTCTGCCATAAACTAATTAATAGATTTAACAGAGTTAACAGACTTACAGTAAATCCTTCTTGTATTTGCAATAAAATGGAAACTATTTTTATAGAATGCTCTCACCTGCTGACAGTTTTTATTAAGTCTGTAGGGTTTAAGATCAAAACTCAGTATCATGTGATTTACTACTGTTACTTAAAAATTTTTCAAAAGACATTTATTCCAATTTTTAGTAAAAATCAATTTTCTAATTTTTGTATTTGTTTTCAATTAAAAAAATCGACTTGTTGATATCTTATTAACTAATATCAGAATTTTTATTTTTTACCGATTTATATATTAGAGTAAAAAGCTTCAGAAAATTAGAGTACGAGATTTAAGTAGGATACATTTCATCACTGTTGGAGATTTTGTAAAAGTATTGAGTTAGTGCAAAATTATAGTATTATTAGTATTATATGCAAATTATTCTTATTAGTATTATATACTATCTATGGATATCCTCTGGAAAAACATAAATTGCTTTTTCAATGATTAAGGGAAGACTTTTTAAAGAAGCAAATACTTGTAGCAACATTATAATGTAATCTGATTGGTGGATAGTAAGTTCATCATTGTGGATTATTAGTTTTGTGGATTTTTTAAACCTGGATTTTGGCTAATCTAAGAATTATTGTTTTTATTATTTTATCGTTTATTTGAATTTTTTTAGTAGGTTCTTACTTCATCTTTATTTAAATATACTTATTTATTTTAACAATACTGCTTAATTAATATTTTTTTCAAATAGCAACAATATTAACATTAATAGTAGCCAAAAGAACAAAGTTTTTCTTTTTAATTATCAACAACATAAGTTACCATAAAAGGATAAAAGTACATAGTTATAACAATTTAATATTCCAGATATAACCATGTTTTTATTTTGTTGTAATATTTATACTGTTATTTTTGCAGACAATAATCGCATATGTAACACTTAACTCTGGGTACAACTATTTGCCTCAAGACATTGAGGATCATCTTATGACATCTTTACCGCCATACGCTATACCACAGGTTAGATAAAAATAAAATTTATTTTTATTATTGTAAATATTGCTTGTATTATTTTGAAATAAACAACCAGACTAAAGTACTATATAATTCATCATTTTATATAGAAAGTCATGTTACATGACTTATGACATATACTCATACTATGAAAAGAATTATTCATTAACGCAGAGGTTCCCAATCTTTTTCGGTTTGCGGCTCCCTAAATAATCGTATTTTTTTCGCGGCGCCCTTAATACATCAGTTTTTTTTTTTTTATTTTTTACTTTCTTGAAAAATTGGAAAACTTTCTTTTTTAAAGGCCATTTACCCATTTAACAGCGAAAAATTAAAAACAGATACTTACTATTTTCCTTGGAATAAAATAAAATATCTAATTTCAACTGTTTGGGTAATATCCATATTGAGACTGGACAACCACCATGTGGTTAGGTTAGTTTAAAAATAAATTAAACACGAATTTTAAATTCACAAACAATTTATTGAACGTCCATTGATGATTAACATTATTGAAATTAATAATGGGCGCAAAAATTCAAGAATTGTAAATTCCGAGAAAACTGCCGAATTGTTTAATGGAATATTTCGCGGCGCCCTTATGACGGCACCGCGGCGCACACTTTGGGAATCACTGCATTAACGCATATTTCTTGGGCAGATACCAATCTAGCCAGCCTCCGTGTCACAAGTGGTAGCGTCTCGGTCTTTCATCTAGAGGTATTGAGTTCGAATCCCGGTCAGGCATGGCTTTTCAACAAACTACACATCATTCATCTTCATCCTCTGATATAATACCTAACGATAGTTCTGGAGGTTAAAAAAAAAGATACCAACCTGATCATTAGTTTAGATAAATATAAATACAAAATAGTGCCAATTAAATCACTCTTTTGGTTTCTTGAACATTACCGTTACTGTAATATTGACTGTGTAATAGCACTAACCAACACAGTATGTTGATTTCTGTTATATTAACCAAGAGAATTTAAGTTTTATAGATAATGTTTAAATCACTCTGAAGGATTAAAAAAAAGTCATGCTTGTTAATAAATTATTGAATTTTTGACCCTGCTTTATTTTTAATTCATTATTTTTTGCTTACATCTTGAAAATTTATTTCACTCAATCTTTACACTTGTTGCTCAACTATTAAAAATTACATTTTTAGACAGTAAAAATAAACTTTAACATAGTGGACTTTTTACTATGTATAAGTAATTCAGAAATATGATACAAACCACGTGAATTACTTTCTTAAGCTTTCTTTTTAATTAATTTTGGGGTAAGTTATTTGTATCACTTAAAAACCTTATGATTACACATCACCTGGAACATAGTGACTAGGAATAACAATCCTCAATATCCTTGAAATTAAGAAATGCAGAGTGAATATAAAATCCAGATTGGATTTTTAATAAATTGGTTGCCAAAGGTTAAACAATGTTGAGCGTAATTTTGTTGAATACTATGGGTATATGCCTAATCACACTTAGAAAAAATCCACAATAAATTATAAAATATAGAAATAGTAAAAAATACATATATAGTATAAATGTTTATAATACAACATAGTTGTTAGTAAGAAAACTGTTTTAAGTGATTTATTGTAAAATTTATATCCACACACAATTTAACATGTGTGTGTTACACATAGACACATGTTGACTAGAGTGTACTAGAAAATTTAACATTTGTTTTTTAATTCCAATCTGTAAAATTGTATTTCTTCAGTTTGTGAATTTATAAAAAATAAATATAATAAAATTTTATGAGCTTAATCCTCACCATAGAATCTATAAACTCGACTCGGCTACAATGATATACTGTAAGCCTCCTCAAATCAAATTTAGTAGAAACTTTCAGTTTAACAACCAACACATACATACAGCCACACATCTAAATAATTTAAGCACATATCTGAATGTGATGTAATTTTAATCTGTTTATAGCTAGTTAAATACAAAGTTATTTATTCAGGAGTTCAATTCCTGGTTTGTGTCAAGAATTTTTTGTCAGTCATCTTGAATCTTGGAGTGTTTATTTTGTTTGACATGTGCCAAAATCTTAATACTTGTAAGCAAACAAACATTTGTTATTTTAAAAAAGTCATAGCTATTCAGTAGAAAAACCAGAAAATTGAGGAGTAAGTAATTTTCTGTTACTTTTTTTAATAAATCAATTGTAATGTAGTGTTGCATAACAATTACGTTAAGCCTACTAAAACTTCACAAGATATTCAGCTATATGGCTGCATTTTGTAAGTGACCTCTTCATACTCTTTGATTATTGATCATTAAAGAGACCAATTTAAACTATACATGCATCAGAGCCATAAGAAAGATAATTAGGATAGATGGTACGAAGCAACCAATCAACATTCTCTAGTCTTCTGTAAAACAATGTACTACACATACTACATCAGCTCAGTAGACGAATTAATTTATTATCTATAAATGTTAAATTTTTTTTTTTTAATTATATTAAATTTTAAAAAAATGATTTAATCATGTTAAAAAATTTATTTATTCTTTATTATAAATAAAAATTTATAAAATAGTAAATTATTAAATTATATTATTAGAATAATAAATTATTATTTACTAAATAATTAATAATTTATTATTATTTATTTGGTTATTCATATTTAAGTATGTTAAATTTATAAAATGTCAGCTGTATTTAAAATAAGGTATAATACTTATTTTAAATATTAAAAATTATAGAAGCTTTTACATCACATTTCCCTGCTGAGGAGCAAAAACAAAAATCAAATAAATCAGTCTGATGAATACTATTAAGCCATCTACAAATGCTGTCTGTACCCTTTAAACATATCTGAGTATTGATTATGTGTGTATAGAAAACTGTATTTAAACATTTTTCATTAAAATACTGGAATATAATAAGGTTTTATATGTTAATGAAATATTTTAATGATAATTATAATATCAATTCATAAGTATTGTTTCTGAATTTTTCAGGTATTTGTTATTGACCCTATTCCACTATTAGTAAATGGAAAAGTTGATAGGCAAACATTACTACAACATTATGCAGAGTCCTGTTGCAGTAAGTAGAATTTTATATATGAAACATCTAACATGATAAAATATATAATTAAACTGTACACCAAATATCAGTCTAAATAAAACTCACATGTTTTAATGTTTTATATTAAAATTAATATATATATATATATATTAGTTTTGTATTAGTATTTATTATGAAAGTGTGATTATACTTTTAATGCAGGTTTACTCTTTTTTTAATGATCTTTACAATACTGGCTTGTATTGTTTGTCAGTTCATTAGATCATATTTAATTTTGAATTTACAAATTTAATATTTTTCCTATATTTTTCTAATTAATTAATTTATATTTTATTTATTTTAATTTCCTTCCAAAGGTTTTTTTATTACCATTAATGGTGTATTTTTTTTATGAAATTCTTACCTCTTACAAATTTTTAATCTCGTGTTCACAATTGTTACATAAATTTTGTTTTAAATAATTGATTGGTTTTTCTGAAGAAATGTGTTCCATTAGTCATACTTTATTTCATAACTATTACATTTACAATATTTATCACATATATTATTTGTAAATCTACGTGAAACAATTTATACTTTCGCGCAATGTTACCACATAGAACTACGTCACACGAATGAACCAATCCACGAGTCCCTCGACTCTCTTATATACGGTTAGCTGACATCTAGAAATAAGTAGAAAATTCTATTTGCTTATATTACAAATATCTTCATTATTTATAAATACAATTAACTCTAAACAATATAAATAATTAATTTAATTACAAAACTAAACTTTATCAATGTCAACTGCCAAATAAAAATTCATACTTCAGTAAAAATAATAATTCAGACAAAAATACAACTTTACTGTTTCTAGTACAATCCAGTATACCTAGTGCTCTCTATAAGCTTCTAGCAAGTTCAAAATCCGACCACACATAATAAAGACTGAATTATTTAAATGCTATTAACATACAAATGAAATAATATTAACAAAATATTATTATTAAATATAGAAATGAAATATTATTAACAAAATACCGTTATTAAATATTATTAACATAGCAATTTAACAATGTTTATCATTTTAATTAGTTATAAATTTATTTTGTGGATTTCAATATATTTGGGGAGTTATAATAATTTTTATAAAAATCTTGTATTACAACAAGATATCTCCACATCTCTGTTAAAAGCAGACAAACAGTACATATAGAGAAAACACTACTGTGGCTAGGATAATTTTATTGCTGGTTAGTGACTACCTACACAATTGAGGATTGTTATTCTGTTCCTGTTGGTGGTGGGAGTGATTATCGTGCTTATTACTGCTAAACATGGCTACATTATTAAAGAAAATATTGTACAATGATAATTATATAAGATTTAACTTTACATATGTTCAGAAGAATGACTGTCATTCATCTGTGTGTTATTTGTCACAATGTTCTGAGTAATGACAAAATGCAACAGCGTATTAAAACACCATTTGCCTACCATTCATTCCAGCTTGAAAGCGAAACCAAGGGAGTTTACTCATGGAAAGAAAAACTCATTTAAACAAATAAAATTCAATTAAACAGGAAGCTTTTCAAGCAGAGAATGAAATGGCCGTGAAGTATCTTACAATCTTGCTTTGCTTATACCAAAAGACAAGAAACCACATACCACTGTTGAGTCACTTATAAGACCATTTTTACCAATTGCATGCAGCACTTAATTTGGAAAAGAAAATTGCAATAGAACTGCAAAATTACCAATCTCAAGTGCCAGAGTAAAATGTAGAATTGATAAAATGACACAAAATTAAAAAAAAAAAGTAATAGAAAAATTTAAAAAATCTCTGTTCTTTTTTCTGCATCAGGATAACTAACATTTCAAATCACTCGGTTGTATTACTATAAATACATTGAAGGAAAACGCTTTGTACAGAAAATATTATTTTCTCAAATTCTTCAGAAACCATAAAATCTGAGTATGTGTTTTCTGGCCTGTGTAACTTTTTGACAGCTAAGAATCTACCATGGAAAAATATTGTTGGAGTATGCACTGGTGGAACACAAGCCATGACACCCTGTAATTCTGGATTTGTGTGCTTACAAACTAATAGAACCTTAAAATCATTAGTTCTCATTGAATCATTCACAAACAAGCTTTGACTTGAACAAGATTATGACTGAAATACTTAATACTACTTTAAAATTGATAATCAAAGTATGTCAAATCTAGTGCTCTGAATATTAGACATTTTGAGGGTTTATGTCATGAATTGAAGTCATCAACAAAGCTTCTTTATGACATTAAAGTTTGTTGGCTCTCAAAAGGTATTGTGCTTGCTAGGCTGTTCAATCTGAAATCAGAAGTTGAAATTTTTTTTGATGAGTTATGAAATGATCAAATATTTGAATTTGAAACTGCAAGGACAGAAAAACATTTTGAAGACTTATGATGCAATGAAAGATTTCCTGGAAAATATATCTCTGCAGCAATGTCACCTTCAGTGTTCTAAACCCAACTTTTCTTCCATAACATGTTTTAGCTTTCTTTATGACACACAAAAAATCTTGTATTTAAATCTTGTCATTAAATTTAGAAGTGAATTAAAGAACTTGATTTCATAACATTCAGCATCCTTGAAAATTGAAATTGGACAATTCTTTCCAGATCTTCATTCAATCTCATGTGACACATAATCCATTCAAAATCAAAGTGGACATGCTTCCTGATTCCCTTCAGAAGCAGGCAATTGGCCTAAAATGTATTCTCAAGCAAATGCAGTTCCCAAACATGACTATTGAAGATCTTTGGTTAAACTATTTTCCTGTGTATCCACAATCTGCTGTGGAAGCTGCAAGGATATTGTGCAGTTTCATCAACAAATCTATATGAATCTGGGTTATCTGTACTGGCTTACAACAGATCAAAATAACAAGCACAGTTAGATGTAGAAAGTGATCTTAGGTGTGTACTATCACAGTTGGAACCTAACATACAAAAAGTTGAAAGAAAAATAGTGCCAGCCCTCTCACTAATTGTGTTCTTAAAAAATAAAACCAAATAATGTAGCCTGACATTTTAACTGCAATGAGGCAGAATCCTTTGTAATATGATACTATTAATTTATTAATTAAGATGTTTTCTCAACAAAACAAATATTAGTATTTCTTTTTTTTTTATTTGTATAATAAAAGTATTATAAAACATTCTTTAAGTTAGATTTATTAGCCATAATACCACGGTAGAACATTTTAATTCAATTCATTATGTCTAAGGAGGCCTGATATAATTTGAGCATGCAAAGGGAGCACAGGACCAAAACTTTGAGAAACTCTGGTGTAAACATTCCAGTGTTTTACATTATATTCTCTTTTAATTTTACTGCTTAAATAAGTGCATTAATTTGACGAGAATAACAGTTTTCAACAGTGTGTTGTGATAGATGTTGTATAACATTTTTCAGCAAATTAGTCTCTCAATATCTCTTGATTGAGCTGCAAACACGCAGAAACTGTTTAAGAACTAAAACTGTTTAACTTAACTGTTTAAAAACTAAAACTGTTTAAGGAAACAGTTTCAGTTTTATTTTCATTGATGAATATAGCTTTTATTGAAATAAAAATATAACTCTATATTATGATTGAGTGATCATAAGATCACTCAAATATTTATGGCTGTGATTCTCTTTCATTTTGAAGGAGCAATAGCAGAAGAATTTTTGAAAGTAGGGTAAAATTATTAATCAGAACTTTAACCAAGCCTTTTATATTTCGTTTTACAAAAATAAATTGAAATTGATTAACTGTACACATATCAAAATATACATATAATTTATAAAACAAAATTCTCTGCCAGTTGATGTGTTTGTTTTTGCTGATTAATAAATCACTTTATTACAGATTAAGGTTAATCTACAAATTATTTTTTTAATTCAAAAATATTATGGAAAACTTCTAAATATAAATGAGGAATGTGCATTATATCCCCTTTTTCTGAGATGTTTAATAAAATTATTATCAATAATAAAACTATTGTCAGGAAAACAAAGTTTGAAATTAATATGTTTTAAGTTGATCAGAGAAAGTGATTCTGAGGAAATTTTAATATAAGAACTAGGTGTAATTCATAAATAAAATTTTAAAAAAAAACTAAAGATCATTTTTACAATCACAGGGATGGTACTATCTGGTGAATAATGTTCAATCAGCATTGTAATAAACTCAACCACAATTTTAATTAAAAATGAATACCTATTCAGAAGTGATGCCTGAACAGATGGACAGACTTTTATAGATATTCATAAACATAATTTTTTTTTTTCCAACATATTGCCTTATGTAACTGTGATAATATACTTGATAAGTATATTTTATCTTTCAACCGTACATTGCAGAAGATGATCTTACAAATTTTTATTTGTCAGTATCTCTTTCAAACTCAATTAGTTAATACAAAATATTGAATGTAATGTACCTTTATCAAAGCGATTTATGTACATTGACATGTTCAACAATGGATTAATTTGAAATAACTATAGATTGTTGACAATGCTCCAGTTTATTTTAAATCATTGTGTTTCCTGAAAAAGTTGTATGTACTCTATCCAATTACCAAATTAATTTATTTTAGATTTCATATAAACATCAGTGATCAACTCAAAATGGCTACTATTGGCATCTTAGAAACTATAAGCTTTAGGATGAACATTCCCTAGATTTTTCCCTACATTAAAAATACAATTTATGATTTTTGAAATCGTCTCCCGTTTTCCAGTGAAGTCGCTTTCATGAAGACATCATTAAAAAACCAGACTACACTTCCATTGACTAAAGGCATTATAATGACCGCTAATATTTAACAACTAATATTGTATAAATAACAAGATAAGTCTAAATTTCATACAATTTCATTTACTGCAAATATCTTTCCTGTTTACAATAGAACTACTGTAACAATTTATGAATGAATTTAATACTGCCGTTTCATAATTGGCTACTGATAACACACCGAACAACTTCCTGTATTCACCCCCTGTCCAGACTGGAATGCTTGTGATATGACTTCTTTACATGTTTTTATTACACTTTAACTGACAATAGCTGTCTTACAATCATGTTGAAAACATCTCACTAGTACACGCTTCATACTGACTTTTTTCCTTGTCCAAGCAATCTTATATACACTGGTCTGCAGAGCCGAACCACATTCCTTAACTACTGACGCTTGAGAATTATCGCCAGCACCCTTACATTTTCCCATAATTTCCTACTCAGGTGCACTAACCCTTCTCATCAAAAACAGATGTTGGAGGTGTGTCATTGACAGGGTTACCAAGAATGATTGTTAAATGGATCTGTTAGCCTGTGAAAGAGATCCCTTCTGGATTCCTTTCATTATTTTCTCATACTTTCTTCTAAATTGGAAGGAATCCATTACTCAGGTTTGTTATACTGGTCTTGTTACCATATAAACACTCAAAAAAAAAACCTAATAATATTTCATTTTCTTTTAAATTTATACTTTTTAGTAAGATTTTCAGTTCTGTGATTTTAACAAGCTAGTAGTCTGCAAATGGTAATAAAAGAGCAATAAGTTGAAAACAAAATTATAGGGATTATAGTGACTTGATACCTTTTATCCAACAATCATCTTTCTGATATCAAATTTTTCTCCAACCACCTGAGATAATTTATACAGTTGTTAGATAACATTGATAAACATAATTTTTGTTTCCTATCATGTGATACATGATTTAATCTGTTTTTTTCATGCTGAAAACGAATATGAACTCAGAATCTTTCTATCACCCACCATTATTGAAAAATGTTTTAATTTTAATTAAGGGATCTTTGTCATTTTTCAATGTAGAGTTAGTATTTTAAATTCCTATATTAAGGTGATTTTTTATTGTTTAACTTTGTTAACATAATTTGTAAGTTATAAATAAACAATACCAGACAAAGAATTACATCATATCATAGACACATATTATAACATAATATCTAATACTGAAGAGTGAGCCTTCATGAACAAGATTAATCATGTCTGTGTAGGTCAAAACATGAAGCTGAAAATACAGCTAGCTATATTGTATGTATTAAGACTGAATTTAGGAATGAATTAATTTTGTTCAGTCTTATTGCTGTCTTAAGTTTGTTAACAGTGCAGTGTCACAATGCCTCAAATTTGTGTAAATCATGTGGATGCCTTTTGTTATGTATGTAGTGAGTTTAGCGTAAAATCAAATAAAAAAAAAAACATTACACCTTTAATTAAAAAAGTATATCATTTGTACTTTCAGTGTAAAGTTTGAGATCAGGGTAAGATGTGAGCTCTTCATATAGTATGCACTAATTGTTCTGTATATTTAAGAGGATGGCTGAAAGGTACATGGAAGGCTTTGCCATTTGATAAACCTATGGTTTGTTGTGAACCAAAGGATCATGTAACCGATTGTTACTTTTGCTTAACAAGTATGTCTACAATTTCTAAAAAATCTAAACATTGTAAAATATCCTTCACTGCACTCTGCAATCAGGTCTGGACCCCACAGTGAAATTATTCCAGTTCCTGAGCCACCTGTGAATGTATGTTTTGAAAGCAGCAATGAAGAATCAGGCAGTGCTAAAGAAGACAACAATTATTTTGATTTTGAATTATTTTCCAGTAAGCCACATCTTACATCACAAGGTGAATTAGATGATTTAGTTAGGGATTTAAATATGTCAAAAATCATGCTGAACTGTTAGGATCAAGACTGCATGGTTGGAATTTACTTCTAAAAAATACAAAAAATTTGGTCTTTCAAAACCGACAAAAAGAACTTTTTCATTTCTTTTTTTAATGAAAATAATTAGATTTATTGCACAAATATTGGTAAGCTTACATTGTACTTAGGATAAGTTCATAACCTGAGGACTGGTGCCTTTTCTAAGATTGTCCAAGTATAGTTTAAAATTGATTCTACTACATAACAATAACAAATATAATTCGATACCAATTCTTTTGGTATTAATTTGAAAGAGACATATGTAGTGATAAAATATATTCTTGAAAAAAAAATTATATAAAACATAGCTGGAACATAGCTAGGAATAAACATTATGTTACCAAAGAGTGTAAGAAACGAGACAACTTAACTGTAAATGGGAAAAATATTATTCAAGAGCCCTTAGTTGAACCCAAAAAATATTTTTACCTCCTTTCCACATCAAACTAGAACTAATGAAAAATTTTGTAAAGCAATGAAAAAGTATAGTCCCTGATTTTTGTACATCAGGCAGAAATTTCCGAAATGTAACTATATGAAAAATTAAAGAAGGATTATTTGTTCATCCTCAAATAAGAGATTTGGTCAAACATGATGTATTTAACTCAGTTTTAAATAATGTAGAAAGTGCAGTTTGGGCTTCATTTAAAGACGTTTGCAAAAATTTTCTTGGCAAACAAAAATCAGACAATTACCACGATATTGTTTATCAGCTTCTTACTTCATACAGTGCTATGGTATGTAATATGTCTGTGAAAATACATTTCCTCAACTACATCTGGATTTTTTCCCAGACAACCTTGGAGAGATAAGTGAAGAGCACAGTGAATGTTCCCACCAAGACATTTTGGTGATGGAAAGCCACTATAAAGGGAAATGGAATACTAACATGCTAGGCAATTACTGTTGGACATTAATTCGGGATGTGCCTGAGGCTATTTACTAAAGAAAAGCATCAGCTAAATCATTCTAACACAGGTATGGCAATGCAAAATTATAAATTTCACAGATTTTAACTATATTTAACCTTAATTTTTTTTTTTAATCATAATTTATTTAAAACTAAGGATGATAGAAAAATTGTATTTACAGATCTATAATGTATGCAAAAAACAATTCAAGAAATGAAATCACACTTATAGAAGCATAAAAAAAATTTTTTTGTCTATCAGTGTAATAGACTATCTATTAAAATCTGAGTGCAGTTACATTTAAATGTTACATTTTTACAGATAATGACACAGATGAACTTGATTATACCGGTGTCCCAGAACACAAACTGGCTGCAGCTGAAGGTCTTTTAAAAACCATAAGGACTGTTCTTGGCTCAAATCTTAGAGGAAAGCTCTCCCTTGATTCCAGTTTCTACCAACTCGGTGGAAACTCCCTTAACTCTGTTTATACAGTAACCAAATTAAAGGATTTGGGATATGTGATAGGTAAGTTTCTGAAATAATAATTAGTATAAATATATACAGCAAACAGTTACTACTACTGTTTTAATTCAAAATTCCTTCGACTGTAATATTTTATGATTCACACATTAGTAAAATATGTTTTGAATAAGTTTTTTTTTAAAACTTATAAGCAAATTTTTTTTTATTTAAGATTTGATTAAGAATAAATAAAAAGGAGCAAGTCTGTCTAAAACACCTCAATATGAAAAGCTATTTATCCATATACTTCATTTACTGTGAACGTAGAGCTTGGCTCTGCATTTAGAAACAAATGCAATCTAATAACAAGTTCAGATTTTAAATTAATGTATAGAGTAACTCCAAAGGTCAAATTTCATTTATATTGGAGTCACTTGAATTCAAGGAAAAGATGCCTAACAGACTCAATGGACCACTGACATAACTTGCTTTATATAATCAGTGCAAACTGGTTCTTCTATATAGAGTCCCATATTTTTCAAATGAGACCTAAATGTACACTGTCCAGTCAGGAAAAATATGTCTTTTCTAAGGCTTGGTCTATGCAGTTTTAGTAAGGAGTAAGAGAGGTCTAATGAGAGAAGTTCTTGAATAAAAGATCTATTTACGGTCTACTTTACGTTGAGCCCTGAAGTAAACCATCTGTGTGGGGGTGGATGCAAATATATAACACACATACATATGACAATCAAACCAACTGATGCAATCCAACAGTTGGAGAAAAATGACATCACTTTTAAAGCTACTTCATGATAGAATGTTAATCATTATTTACTCTTTTATTAATCTATAATTATCACATTATTATGGCATCCGGGTGAGGCATGGCATTTTTCACACACACTACAATTCATTCACCTCATCCTCTGAAGATGTACTTACCTTAACGGTGATCCAGAGGTTAAAAAAAATTAAAAAAAATCACATTATTAGTTATTATTATGTAATTATAAGTATGATAGGTCTACACCAATGTAAACAATGCATTATTATTGGAAAATTTATACTAATTTCAGTTTCCTAATTTTATAATAATATTATATTATTTGCTACTTGAGACCTAGAGTAAAAAAAAAAATATTCGTGTTTTAGTGCATGTATTTGAACTGCAATTCTATACATATCATGTATGATGTTATACAATAATAACATTTATAAACAATAGTAATACTTCATAGCTATTTATAGTTTTATGACATTAAATTATTTTTCCGATGCTGTTTTTAAAACAATTACCTGGTCTTGTGAAACATCATTGTTATTTTAACTGTGGCATTGTCAACTGCTATGATAGAAGTTACTTTTAGTGAAATTATTTTTGTTATTAATTTGGTTTAAATAAGTATCATAATGAAATGTATGATTGATTTGCTTTATTGCAGTGATAGAAATTAAATATTTGTTTATAAGTGTTTTTAGGTGTCGTGAGATTTAATAACTATAACCAACAGTCCTTCTTGTTGCATAGTTAAACACAGAAAAGTAAAAATATTAGGAAGTGGAGAAAAGATGATAGTTCATATTGTTTTCATTAATTACGCAAAAAGTACCTTATTTTAGAAATTAAACTAGTAGAAGCCTTTACATCTAAATTCACAGGTGTATCAGTTTCAAGTAGTGAGAGTCATGAGCTGAAAATAACAATATGAGGGAATATACATCCTAAAAAAGAAAATGTTCAAAACCCCATTTAGGACCTTTCAGTCAGTAAAGTTTGGTGTGACACTTCCTTTAAGACATCTAAACAGACTTTTCTCTTTGGTTTATGTACTGGTAGTAACAACCGGTAGTAACAACAAACCAGGAAGTAACAAAGGAAAGTGGTTGATTATGGGTCATTATCGAACTGAAAATGGATTTATTAACAGTGCATTATTTATGAATCTAATACAAAGCATTTACAGCAAAGATATGAATGGTACCTTTTTTAAAACTGGTTTAATATGATAATGAAATTAATTTCTCCAAATAGTGTAATTGTTATAGATAATATATGTATTACAATGAAAAATTTTAAAAAATCCTGAATTCATCATGGCTAAAAGTGGATATAGTTTCATGACAAAGAAAAACAGATTCCATTTGATTCTAAATTTTTAAAGGCTGAACTCTTAGAAGAAGTTAAAAGATAAAATAAGCAAGAATTTAACAAATATGTAGTATGGCTAAAGAAAATGGACATACAGTATTGTATTGCACCCCCCTACTATACCATTGCAATCTGAATCCACTTGAATTAGAGTAGAGTCAAATAAAAGGATTTGTAGCTCAGATAACAAAACTTATAAATTAGTGGATGTAAAAGTTTTACTTGAAAACGGTCTCGCTGAGGTATTGGCAGATAAGTGGTGAACTGTGTTTAACATGTGCTGCAAGAAGAAAAAATGTGGAAGATGGATTATTTTGTTGATAATGGAGGTGGATAAACTCATTATTAATTTTGAAAATATAACTCCTCAAAATCTACTGTTAGTGAAAATGAAAATGAGATGTTGAGTGGATGTGATTATTTATTGAGTAATTCACTGTAAAAAATTTTGAAAAAGCAAACAAAAAATTGTAATAAATCATAAAATATTTTTAATTTATTTTATGCATGTAAATAGTATTTCAAGCTTTGTGTAGAGCGTTTAATAAATTATTTACAAACCTATTTACATTTATAATTTCATTAAAACATTATTTTTTGTGTAACTACTAACTGTATGTGACAATTACTGCTGTAATGGTAAAACAAAATTACCATAGAAGATAAAAATATATTTACCAGTTTAAAGCTTTCTTAATTTAGCTTATTCCTTCCATTGTACTGTATTAATCTTAGTGCTTCATCATCTTCCTTTTATGTTTCCCACTATGAGAGTTTCTTCATAGCAAAAGCCCCAAACCAACAAAGACATATTCCTCTTCCTTCTCATCTTCATCAAACTCTTTTCTTTAATATTCTTGTAAATAATTTATTTTTACTGTCTTTTTCTACTCTTCTCTACAACCATATTTCAAAACTGTTTAATAATTTCTTTCCCATTTTCTAACTGTTGACAATTCAAATTCATATGACAGTACTCTCTATATGGTATATGATTCTCATATCATATGGTACTCTCTCATAGTATTTCATTAATTCAATCAGAATCCTTCTTGCTATCAGTAATCCATTTACCTTTGGGAAAGATCTCACTTACCCATAGGTATTTTATTTCATCTTCTCACACAGCTTGTATTCCAAATTACCAAACTTTCCAGGAATATTTTTATATCGTTTCTAGTATATAAAATATATTAAAAAATCTATCTTTCTTACCAACTCAATTCTACTACATAATGTGAATAAATCAAATGTATTTCAGCAATTTCAAAATAAAGTAATTTTTTTTATTCCATTCTGATACCGCTCTGATATGTTGGATATCTTCAATAAATGAAAAAATCTTTGATGAATCTCTAATATCAATTTTTTGTTTGTAAATTATTCAAAACTATTTTTATTTCTATGTCTAGTGCCTTATTTTCAGTATAATTTTCATAACATATAATAAATTTTCACTTAATTCTTTTAATTTATTTAAAGATGTTTGCTCCTAACTAATCATTTAAACTTGTGAATATATATCGTTCACAGATTTTAGTGTCTATTATAATATCTACACAATAAATTACATTTCCTTTAAAAAAAATATTTTAAATTAATGTAAATGCTTTGATTTTTAATATACACACAATCAGCACTTTTGTAGTTGAATAAACACAATAATAGTTGCTTTTAATCCCCGTTAGTAAATTCATTATGGTAATGAAAACATAATATGGTAATAAGTGACTCTGCAACTATTTTTGATAACATAATGTTCTCTCAAATATAATTAAATAACTAATAAATGTTATTTTTACTTGGAACTGATAATTATAATAAATATCAGTTTTATAAATATAATGAACAATGATTTTTTCAAATATAAATGACTAAGCTAAACCATATTTTATAGCTAAGTTAAAGCTTGATTTAGCTTTCATGCAGGAATAATTTTGTCAATTTGCAGGAATTTCAGCAATTTTGTTGAATGTTTTTAAAAATATCCTTCAGAATGGAATAAAACATTTGTGAATTATTCCAAGTTGATCTTATGGAGCATAATAATGAGTACAAGATATTGGAAATTTATAACTAATTAAATACGACAGTCCATGCTATACACAAGAATTTTGGTCATCAACACGTAAGCATAAACTTATAATGTACTATATGTATCCTCCATCTGAGTGGGCATAGCATTAAGATTGAGACCCAGCAAATGGAGTGGGGTCTGGGAATGGTATAATCGGATCCAGTTCACCTCACCCCTGAAGTTTGAGGCAGGCATTTTTTTTTTAATTTTTTTTTTTAACCTCCGGGACCACCGTTACGTATTTCATCAAAGGATGTAGATGAATGATTTTTAGCGTGTGTGAAAATGCCGTGTTGATGCAGGCATTTACTGAGACCTGGCAGGAAGACCTGTTAAAGGCAAAGGGACACTCCCCCAGACTGAATTTTCCTTAATTGCTGGTCCAGTCCAGGGAAGTAGGAGATAAAAAAAACGTTACACTTTAAAGTTCTTTTGAGATTAATAAGTAATTAAAAAATTTGTTTGCTGATTTCCACACTACCTTCAAGATACAGCGAGTAGCACGTTTTCTTTATAGTGCTGTCCCTTAGAGACCTAGTGCACTGTTCTTTATTTGCATAACAATTATACAGATGATACAAAATTACATCAATAATTTCTAACTTAATGAAAGCCCATGTTTTGATAACCAATTTTCTTGAAAAGAAAAATAAAAACAAAAAAAATAAGCAATATTAAATTGCACACTTTATTAAACTTATAAAACACTCAGTCTCCAATTAAAAACAATACTGTCTTCCTGGAAGGCTGTATTCTTAAAAATTGGCTGTATTCTAAAAAGATAACTTATCATAAGGTATTTTTTGCTTACATTTTTTCATTCACGGCTTTAATGTTCATTTAACAAAATTTTTTTTATTCCTCTACTATAAGCTTAAATTTTTATTTCTTAATTCCTTGATTCTTAAAAAAATATATAAATCATTACAGATTAACAAAATTATGATCTTTCATTTACAATTTTATTTATTCACCTAAGAATCATAATTGTGTAGTTTGTATGAAATTGTTATTACCATTTAAATCTATACTATATCAGATTAATGAAAACTTAATTTTATCTCATCGGATCTCTTATTATGAAATCAAAAAGTAAACAGAAAAAAAAATTCAAAAAATATACATAACTTTGAGTTTAATGTCATTCCTGACCCCTAAAGTCTGTATGATCAGCATTCATAAAAGGTGAACAATTTGTAATGTTTCTGTTTTTGCATATAAATCTATTTTTAATTTCATGTTCTCATCGAACTGAGTTTTACTGAGCTGCAATGATTAGTGGGTAAATAAAACTAATATTACAATGGTTAGTGAGTAAATTTTAACCACTTTTTTAAGGTTTCACTATAACTTCACAAACCAATTGTTCTTATAACTTATTAATTATTATAACTTCCCACATTATTGTTGAAAGGAAAATTATACTTTTACCGTCCATATTTTGATATCTAATAATTCCTTTAAGAGAGACAATTTAATACTTCATTTCCTCTTTTCACCAGATAAAATTACAAAATCATGATCATTTTGTGTTATAAATGCTGCTTGGTATGATATTTAACTAACATCATCCATAGGTAGTGTCTTTTTATGTTAATATTTTTTCCTTTGACCTCTCCCTCTTTCCCAATCTGTTTCTGTATAACGATAACTTTTCAAATTTGGCATAGCAGAATTAGCTAAACTTGTGACAATCAGGAAACCTGGGCTTCCTAATACAGTAAAAATTTAAAAATGTAATTGTCAAAAGTTAATAATTAATTTCTCTTCTAATAATTTTAAGTGCTTTTTTAAGTATTTATCAGAAAAAAATGTATATTCTATTCGAATGATCTAATAAAATAGTAATTAAAAAAGTAAACAGTAAATTATAATGAAGTTTTAAAAAATATAATTATTCAAGATTACCTTTCTGATCAAGAACTACATCTTTCAAGTTTGTCTTGCTTCTAATTTCACTTGTACTTCCACAGGTAATCATCTTAGGTCCTTTGGTAATAAAATATCATAAAATATTAAAGTAATACCTAAATATCATAAATGATATTAAATTCTGCCATTATAAAAAAAATTCATGTAAGTTATGTAAAATTGTTAATTTTATTAATATATTTTAATAAAAAATAAATCCAATTTACAAGCTATTTCAGAATCTCTACCCACAAGTTTCATGCTTTCAAATTCACTTGGAGCAAAAAAGAACTATTTCTTTATTTAATCTATATAAACTGATAATGGAATCAACTGTACATTCCAATAATACAATATTTTTTTCACAGATAATTTGTTAGCACCACCGTTATTCTTTCTTATGTACACTATCTATTTTCTTAATTTATCTGACTTATATTCAAGCTTCTCCTTTTATTGAATATTATATATGAATTTATTATCTTATAGACAAATTAATATGGTAGTTTATTATGTAAAAATAAATCGTCTGAGTAGCCTCCTGGTATAATATGAATAATCTTGTCCAGAAATGAATATTATCCAGATTTGTCCAGAAATGATAAAAAATATTAGATTAGTTTTATGGATAAAAGTTTCTGTTAATTGTAGATAATGTCATTCTATTAACTGGCTTTACATGCTCTACTGATCGGAGAATGAACTGAAAAAGTTACTCAAGGGCTAAAACTCTTCTGCACTTTTAGGATTTTATGTCTGATGTACATCAGTATGTTTGGCTTAAAAAGATACTTCTCACTTTCCTTAGTAACCATGGTGCGGGATACTTTCTGCCATAAAATGGCCATATCAGTTTTGGGGGTAATTTATATTTCATGTTACTTCATCCACGGTCTAAATGACTGCTTAACAATTTCATTTATTTTTAGATTTAAAATCATTTTTAAGGACAGATTTTGTGTATTTTCTGGTTTTGAATTTATTCCAATAACCATTTAGCAAAGCTCTTTCTTCTATATTTACACTAAACACGATTGTTCAGATACAAATGTAATAGAAATTTTTATTTATAATTTGAATATTATTTCGCTAAGTTTATATTATTGTTATAACTAAGTGGCATATAATTAATTATTATCATTTTGATAACTCAATGAGAATTAAAAGAAATTTGACTACTAAAAATATAACAATTCATATTTATTTACGTTAATGGTGTAAACTGTCAAAACTATTTGAGCATTTATTTTTTATACATGAAAATTTATGTATATTGCATATGTGCATATTTTTTTAATTATAAATAATTCTGTCATAGGTATTACAGAATTCATATCAGCTGAAACACTGAGGCAGGTTGTTGAAAGGATGGTACCTGAAACTGAAACTGATAAAACAGTTACTGAAAAGAAATTCAAAGAGTTGTATTCATCAGAAATATTACATGAAAACCATAAATCAGATGTATATAGGTAAAGAAACTTCTCAGATCATAGAAAATTCTGCCTTAAATAATTATTTTATTAATTTAAATGTTAATTTAAAATTATAGATTGTTAAGGATTATATCACACTTGAAGGAAGGAGACGATGGTTTTAATTTCTTTTCATTTCACTTTTATAGAGTATAATGATGTAAAATAAATAAGATTCTACAGAAGTAAGAATTTTAAAAAATAAAAGAAAACCTAGCTAATAATAATAATTAAATTACATAATTTTCTCCTTAATTAATAGTAATCTCATATTCTAAATCAAATAGCAATTCTTTTTTTTCTGTAGAAATTTCTCTCAGCAAATTTTCCTGAAAACACATTATTGAAAGCTGTATTCTAGTAGTCTCTACAAAACATAGGTAAAAATCTTATCAGACTATCTAATTTCCAGAAATTTAAGCTTTAAGACAATGGATAGAAAGATTGAATGTTATACTGACACCTGATATTTTGTGTTATTAATAGAAATTATCATACAATGAACATACAATACATAATGAAACATACAACATATTATCATGAACAATATGTGAATCATCATATAAACATTACAATGAGTAATAATTCTTTGTTAACAAGGTTGGTTTTCATGAAACAGTCTTTAAAAAATATTTTTTTTAGAAAATTTATTGTTTATAATATTTTATAAATTGCATGTTTGCATGTATGCTTGTTTATATGTTTATTTTCGTATTTTGGTTATTTCAATAAATACCTTTCAACATAAATTTAAAATTAAATTGAGCATTAAGTAATTGCTTGAAAACAAAATAGAACTGTTGATCATCTATTAAAAATATTGGCTGAAGAAATATATTAGAATGTTTGCTAATTGCAATAGCCTTATTGTAATTGTTTAGCCTGTTGTACATATATTTTACTTCTAGGTAACTTTACTGTTAATGTTGGGTTAATAGTGAAAATTACATTATTGTTATACTTACACTTTAGATGAAGTACCTTGTTCGAAATAGCAAGTATTTGTAATCCAAAAACAGAAAACTATAGATTCAAAAATGTTCAAATTTTGCAAGGATGATGGAAAGATGTTATTAAGCATTTAATTTGATTGATTTTTAGAATTTCATTACACTTTTACATTGTTATTAAATCAAATTTAATTTAAAAATAGTGAATAAAATGGGTACTTTCTTCAGTCTTGTCTCATCTTTAAACAAATTTTCAGTAATGAAATGAATAATAATAAATTTCAGCGATGTTGTATGTAATATCCAAAACATGATTAGAATAAATTAAAACAACTGTCAATTATTTATGATAATAATGAAGCAATTATTAATCTTTAAATGCATTTGTAAGGATATAATGAAATTAGGAAAAGTCTAGGACAATGAGGAAATGTTATAAAAATTATACATTTACTCTCTCCCTCTACGAATCATGAGACCTTGCCGATGGTGGGGGGGCTTGCGTACTCAGTGATACAGAGTAGCTGGACCG
>JAAAKQ030469778.1:0-23766 GCA_010016005.3 Zanna intricata | reverse complement strand
TTAAGTTTAGTAAACAAGATGGCTCCATGCCACAGCCTATTTAATAATTTTGTTCATTTTTAAATTATAAAAAATATTTGAATAAGAAGAAATTAAACTTAACACAAATGTGTTAACATATATGATTGATAGAATGATTGGACTATTCATGAATCGTCTTGAGAAAAAATTAAAAACTGTATCAGACTAGCACTCTGGAACGCTAACGGGTTATCTGATAAAAAAAACTAGAATTAGAAGCTTCTTTAAATATTAATAAGATAGCCATTATGCTTATATCTGAAACAAAGTTTACTGATAAACATTTTGTCAAATTTCATGGCCATACAATATATTCACCAATCACAGCGCACTATTGCTGTACTATTGTTATTATTAAAAGTACTCTTTCTCACTTTATATCACTTGAACACAAAAAAGGACTTTTTAAAAGCCACTACCGGAGGTGTCCGCGATGAACGATCACAATTTTCTCCTCCGTTTATTGCCAACCAAGGCATGCTGTTAAGGCGGATCAGTTTATATCATTCTATAGATCCTTGCATTCTATATTCATCTGTGGTGGGGATTGGAATTCTAAATACCTACACTGGGGATCGCGATCGCGAGTAAAATCATTAAAAGGCAGGCAACTTTTCAAATCAATGACTGAAAATAATTTGGAGTGTTTGTCTTCTGAAGAACCAACCTACTAGCCTACAGATCTTAATAAAACTCCAGATCTCCTGGATTTTTTTTTTATTTTCAAACGTATTTCTGAAAACTATTTACATGGTGAACCACATTTTGACTTGTCGTCAGACCATACACCTTTTGTGCTCACGTTATCTTTTGACGTTATGCTAACTGCCCGGACTGTTTAATAAATTAAGCTATAAACGATGTTTTAGACTTTTCGAAAGGAAATAGAAGGTTGGACGTGCCTTTGAAATCACCAGCAGATGTGGAAAATGCAGTACATGAACTAAGCAGATTGATTCAGTCAGCGTCGTGGGCCTCCATTCCCAATTTGGATTCTGCTTCCGCTTAAAATACGTATCCGGTTTTTATCAGAGAAAAGATAAAACAACGCCGGAGACTACGTCGATTATGACAGATAACTCGTCATTCTACTGATAAGGGAAGATTTCACAGAGCTTCTCAAGAATAAAAAAGATTAATTCAAACTTTAAAAAACTTTTCGTTTCAATCTTATATTGAAAGTATCTCTGATAGACAGTCTGCTGAATACACTTTATGGAAAGCTACGAAGTCGTTCAAGACACCTCAGCAGTCTATTCCTCCTCTTCGTAAAAATAAGAGAATATGGGCGAGAAGTTTTCAAGAGAAGGCTAACTAATTTGCTGAGCACTTTGCCGACGTGTTCCAGCTCAATATCAAAACTGATACAAATAAAATTAGAAAAATCCCCGAATATTTTATTTCTTCTTTTCAAATGTCCTTACCAATTAAACGCTTTAGAATCTACGAGGTTTCTTCAGTGATTAACAATAAAATACATCCAATAAAGGCGCCGGGATATGATTTAATCACGGTTAGGTTCTTCAAGCATTACCTTGCTAACTGATACGTTTAATCACACAAATTTTTGATGCTATTATTCGAATTGGTCATTTTCCTGGTCCATGGAAAATTTCTCAAAAAATTTTTACACCAAAACTGGGTAAAGAACCAACAGATGTTAATTCTTATAGGACTATCAGTCTGCTTCCAGTGACCTCTAAAGTGTTTAAAAATCTCTTTTTAAAAAGAATGAAGCAGTTCGTAAGTTGATCAAATTCCAAATCATGAATTTGTGTTTAGGGAGAAACAACGACGAAAGAAAACAGAATTGTTAGCGTTATAAATTATGCTCTAGAAAACAAACAAATACTGTTTAGCGGTTTTCCTCGATGTCAGTCAAGCTTTTGACAAAGTTTAGCGCGTAGGACTGCTCTATAAATGAAAAAAAAAAGGTGTTACCGCATGTTTTCTATGTCGTGCTAAAATCTTATCTGGAATATAGGTATTTTCAAGTTACACAAAGACCTTTTAACGGATTTGTTTCCAATAAAAATGAGAATACCTCAAGGAAGCGTTCTCGGACCAATCTTAAACATACTGTTTACTGCCGACTTGCCAATCAAGACAGATACAACCGTTCCTACGTTTACTGATGATACTGTAATTCTTGCTGTCCATGAAAATCCAGCTGCTGCATCTCATTATATTCAAGATTATCTCTCTCTTCTCAAATCCTGGTTTACCAGATGGGAAAGAAAGATAAATGAAACATAGTCGAAGCACGTCATATTCACCCTTCGGAAGGAAAATTGCCCAACTCTTTCCATCATCAATATTCCTATTCCAAGTTCTCAAGAGTGTAAATATTTAGGTTTTCATCTTGACCAGCACCTTATCAGGGTAAAACATATCCAAACTAAATGAATGCAATTGGACCTAAAATTTAAAAACATGTACTGCTAATAAGACACAGATCTCGACTCTCAGTAGTAACGGTATAAAAAAATTTTAAGAAATAGACACATGTAATAATGACTATTAAATTACACTACACATTCATAAAAGTCCATAAAATTTAATTCACCAATAACTTCTGATTTTTATTTTTATTATTGAATTATTATTTATTGTAATTTCTTTTTATAATCAAGAGTTAATAATTATTAAATAAATCAATAAATTTAAACTTGAAAAAGTTTAAAAAATTAATTGAAAAAAGAAAAGGAGGTGAAGTCTGATTAGAACCGATTTGCCTTCCCTTGTAAGATATTTCATTAATTAAAATTTTATTTAGCTATAACTCTGGAACCACTGAAAATAAGTACCACTTATATGATATATCGTCGAAAACCTCTCGGTGAGGGCTTATTATTGCAGTTAAGAAAAAATCCAAATCAAAATTTTTTGGATTTTGGGTTTTTTTGGACATTTTTGGTTCAGTCGATTGGCATCAACCATCAAAAGGGAAAGTGCACAACAATTTGTTACTATAGTCCTGAATGAAACATTTCAACATTTTACAGCTAATCGTTTTTGAGTTATATGAGATAAGTACATAAGTAGAAACCTACAGTAGATACGTACAGAAGTCACGCCGAAACTAGTCAAAATGGATTCAGGGATAGTCAAAATGGATATTCTGTTGACATCTAAAAACCAAAATTTTTCGCGATTACAATACTTCGTTTACTTCGTACAAGAAAGCAAAAATTCATTTACTTCATTTAGTATGTACATTTATATAACATTTTGAAACTACAATTTTGAATTCTTTTCTGTTCAAGTTTATTGTTAAATGAACAAAACATTGAACATGATAGAATGAGATCCACATTTTATCATGTTTAGATGTCCTAAAATGTTTTTCATAATGGTGATAAAATCAGAAGGATTCTTATTTCATTACCCTAACACCATTATGTTAAACTACGCAGTTTTACTTCAGTAATAAAATTTTTCTTTAAAAATATAGTAGATGAAAACATAAATAAAATTAAAATCTATATTTTGTTAATAAATTTTTACTTAACTGAACTTAACACACATGTAAAGCGCGTAAAAAAATTATAAAAATATGCTGAATTAACCGATACTAATCTTTCTCATTTTCTCTCTAAATTTTAGACGAATTTGGCTCGACAATTTTCCAGTTACAGATCATTTTTTCTTAAAGTAATACCTTTCTCAATCAAGAATAGTTATTTTTAAAATAAACATAACAACGTGTTGGCATGGATAAATTGATTTAGAAATACGTATTTTGTAATTAAAAACAAACTATTCTTATAACAGGGATGAAACAGAATTAAAGAAAAACATTTTTAAATAACTCCTGCATTTACTGCTGCACAGAGGAAAGTATTGTAACAATTGAGTAATAAACAGAATACATCAATACTATGTTGAACAATTGCTCAGAAAAATATAATTGTCACGATGCATTTTTGTACAAAAGTAACTGTTAATATAGTCGAAGTCGAAACTAGCTTTGAACATGCCCGGGTGACAACCGGATTTATGCGTATGAGAACTGCTTATTTCATTTATGTATAAAACTTTATACAAATTTAATTAAACAAAATTATCACGACATCAATTTAATGTTACTATTACTTAACCTTTGTGTACGATTCATGAGTTAAAACTTATATTTTAAAAAATCAATTTTTTTAATAAATTTTTTTTTTTAATAAATTTGCTAAATAAAGATTTTGATGATAACTATATGCATTTAAATTTTTTTTTAAAATGGTACAAAGCAGATGTAATTTACAATATGTTTTACAATAAACAAAGCCGTTAAAATTGCTATAATATAACACTGAGTGGAGCAAAAAATTATTTACATCAGATTTTGCACGGACAGGAAATTTAATTTCTTTTTTTATTTTATAATTTTAATGCGAGCTTAAAACTGAATTAAGCATATTGAATTATTTCATGGATAAAATAATAAGAATAATAATTATATATATATGATTTAGAGATTAACGAGTGCAGTAGATATTTAAAATCTCTACTACGGAAGTAATTATAAACCAAGACAGTATGGTATTTTTGAACCACTCTGATAATAATCTATACCTCCCCCAATTTTTTTGAAATAAAATTTTATTTACACATGCTTTGTTTCAGACATCAGTTCATCAGAGATGTTAGTATAAAGAAGTATTGTTATAAGGAAAATTTTCCGTTTTCAAATTTCAATAGAAATATCCATTTTGATCATCCCTGAACTCATTTCGACTAGTTTCGGTGTAACGTTTATACTATTTACGTACGTATCTCGTATAACTAAAAAATAATTAGCCGTAGAATGTTGAAATTTTGGATTTAGGACTGTTGTGACATCTAGTTATGCAGCTTCCCTTTTGATTGCAATCGACTGAACCAATAGTTTCCAAAAAAAAAAAGCCAGTAATAGCCAAGAATTTGGATTTTGGGTTTCTTTATAACTGCAGTAATAAGCCCTCACTGAGAGCTTTTCAGCGATATATCATAAGTGGCACTTATTTTCATTGGTTTCAGAGCTAAAACAAAATAACATTTTAATTGATGAAACATTTGGATCTTACAAGGGTACAACACATCATATGAAATCAGACTTCATCTCCGTTTCTTTCTTTTATCCAACCTTTTAGAACTATTTTTCAAGTCAAAATCAAATTTAACTACCAATTTTTCTTTATAACTTGTCTTTACGAATATCGCTTCATTTTACCGTTGGAACAGAAATTAAGGCAAAATTGTTCACTAATCTTAACTTAAAACAAATCGTTTCGGGTCTTATGTTTACTTATATAGTGTTTTTATTATTTTAATCAGAGAAATATGCAAGAAAAGTTTATAAGAATCTCATGGAATGTTCTGTATAATGGGAAAAATAGCATTAAAATGCTATTGTTACATTCTCTCTATAAAATCCTCTGCTAGACAAATTTAATTACAGAGAATAAAACTTCCTAAATATTTACTGAACTGGCGTTTAATAATTTAGTTCATATAGCTAATTGAGAAAACCATTTTCAATACGAAAACTAAGATCATGGTCGTGATTTATGAAAGTAGGATTCTCATCGTATCACAACAGTAAATGAACTACTAGACAGGGTTAAAACATTCCAATATCTGGGTTACAGTTTTTGTTGACACAAATTTTGGGTTTTAGCTATTATAGAATTTTCTAAGTAATTAAAATGGATTTCGTGAAAAGAGAGAATTAAAGAAAAAATAAATGTGACTATATTTAAATCTAATTATGTCCCTATATTTGCCTGTGGTTGCGAATCTTGGAAATTCGGTAACAGATACGGGTCTAAGGTAATGAAAATAGGGTTTGAGAAGAAAATACAGAAAAAAACTTAAAGTGAAAAAGTCAAAATTATACGAATATAGAATATAAACTGAATATTTCACCTCTTAAAGAAAAAACTGATGATTTTAACCTTAGACAGTTTAGAAAGATAACCTCAGATAATAGTATGTGAGAAACAAAATAGAAAGCGCACCAGAAAAGTCTAGAGAAAGGGTGAGGACAGCGTATAACCAAAATTCTAAAATCAAAAACCAAAACTTCAACGAGAGTGAAAATTATGTGCGCGCGCGGATTTGTGTGCGTGTGTGAGCGCGCGCACGTGGTTTATAGGGAAAGATAGACAATGATGAAGAGATTAGATTATAGATAAGATTAACTGTGCACAATATTCCCAAAATAATACGCATCAAAAGAGGGACTAGTTGCAATGGGTTTAATTCATTAACTTTTCTGGATTTAAAATTATGGGTACCAATATATTTTCCCACGCACAAATTTATTATTCATAATTTTTTTTTTAATGTTCATGTTCATGTTCCTATAGCCATTTCTGTTTGGTAATGCTATTGTGTAGAGTTAATCACCGTGTATGTAACGAGTAACCCCTTATATCTCTTTTGTAAATAAATTTTTTATTCTACACAAAATATATACAGTGATGATTTTCTAAGAGGCGACTCACATTTCTCTTCAAATTTATGTGTATTTTATGTAAGTATTTCCCAATAACTTAGACAGACTGGTCCTCACTTTTCATGTGAAAATCCTAGAGTCGCTCCTGGTAAAATATAAAAGCGATTTATAAATTTAATATAAAATCATGCCAAATTTTAGTTCATTAATAAACCGTTATGTTGCGATACGTCAATATAAAACGACATGCTGTTGTAAAAACAGATATCGCTGCCAATAATTACAGTATAAATGACATGCAATCTGTGCGTTTATGATGTAATTTGATCAAGAGCGCGCATACGGGTTCCAAGTTGGTTTTGAGAGTAACACGTACAGTAATGAAAAAGCTTATTAAACAAGACAGGATCGACGGTGCCAAGTTCAAACCATTGTTTAACCCTTTAACTAACCCTTTCATTTCGGTTAGTCTGATTCATTCATTTAGGTGTTCTTTCTTTCTGATGTTTTAGGTCTTGTTCTGATTCACTGAATTTGCGCCAAATTGCTGAGCTAGCACAATAGTCTCCGATAGACAACAATAGAATATACTTAATCTGTTTTGCCCTCTCCCTGTTTTATCTTCTTTCTTCTTTGTATTTTACTAATACACTTTGCATTAAGTCATGAAGTTCAATACCAAACAATGGAAATCTGTTATACCATTAATCATTATTATGACAATACGCAGCCATTATTTATTGATAAAATATAATAAGTAAATTATCAATTATTTCTGGATGTATGAACTCAACCACTTATTTATCATTATTATTCTTATTTATCACTTCTTATTTATCATTACTTTTTAATAATCCATCCCTTAATTTTTTCTGTTTTCAAAAAAAAAATGAATATATACCGCACTAATTATGTCATATCTTGACAAGCCGATAAATTAAATTTATTTATAATAAAAGTAAAAAGTCTTAAAATACAAAATTTCATTTCATTATTGAATTAAAACAAAACAATCGAGGATAACTATAAAGTACCCGTTTTTAAGTAACTCGAATTAATGTTCATATATAAAGGGTAAAATTTATTACAGTTTATAAATGTAAATATATACTAATAGTCTATATATATTTTTATGCTCAAAAATTATTTAATTTCTTTACACTCACCCAATTCAAGGGTATTCATACACAGTTTTTTTCCAGTTATCAGCAGTTTGTAAAATAAAACTATTTAATCAGAAAATTATTATTTTCAAAAATAAAAAGACTGACCACAAAGTTGGAATGCTTTGCTGGTTGTTTATTCAGTGGAAAAATAATGATATAATAAAGAGAAATAATAATAAGAGAAAATAATAACGTATCAAAAAATTACCAAAAAAAAAAGTTGTCAAAAAGCTAAGTGGGGTGGGTTAATTTATGATGAAATTTTAGTCTAAAATTATCATTATATGTTTAAGGGAAAAAAGTTTAAAAGATTTTAATAATGGGTAATTTTATTTTTCCTGTTCCACCAGCACCAAAAATCACTTTCCAAGAATATTTAAAAAAATTTTTCTACCTTTATTATGTTAAATGTAAGAAACTAAGAAAAATTCTACTCAGAAATGTACAATCAATAAAAAGTTGTTTAAGATTTCTTTTCTAGGGTAGGGAGTAAATTAAGATGAGATTATATTTTTAATAATGTTAAAAACTTACTATTTTAACTTATAACATATTAAAAATTATAATATATTAAAATTCAAAAAATCGTTTATTTTTTAATTTTGACCGGCTCCCCCACCTCCAATACTGATCCTAACTTTTTTTTTTTTTTGGGTCACTTGCTCTACTATTAATACATAGGAAGACATTAAAAAAAATCTGTTAAAAATAAGCAATAAGTAAAAAGTTAGCTTTTCTATATCTGTGGAAAGGGGAATTTTGAGGTAAATTTAAAAAAAAAGAAACTGTAAGATAAGGGGTAAACAATTATGTACTGAACTCAATATGAAGTGGGGTTATGTATGTAAAATTCTGAGAAAACTGATCCAAAAAAACTATTTATCCAACCACCTGCAGCTATTTTCCCTAAAATTTCACCAACAAATGTCCACATACAAACGGGCCTCTGCGTAAAATTTCATCTAAATCGGTTCCATCAAACGTTATTAAACTTCAAACATAGAACATAAAATTCATATACTTTATATACTTACAATAATTATTCGTTCCCCAATTTTCTTTTATGTTTTTTGGGATTGTCGATGAAACATCGAGAAATGAAAATATCATAGCTCATTTTTTGACAGATTACCATACTTTCCTTCTTGCAGTGCACAGTAGAGTTACGATGCCAGGAGAGTAAATATAAAAAATGATATACACATTTTAACAAACTGAGTAAAGAAGTTTAATTTTGAAAAAAAAATTTTACTAAACAGGTTAATTGACACTTGTAAATAAAATGAAATTAAATATTTGGTTTTAACGCCAGTAATATATAACGTGTATCTCGCAAGAAAATGATTAGCCAGCTCATTATATTATGAGCAGCAAATCCGTGATGGACTACTGATCATAGATATATTACATATTTTATCGAATTTTATATGGTGTAAAGTAAGGTAACAGAATAATGATTAGGAAATAAAATAAGACCTTCTTGAATATTTTACTGTTATTGTAAAACGAAATTATATAACGCTAATAATTATAGTCGTTCTGTAATATTATTTTAATACAACAAAGTTCTGAACGATTTAAGAATGAATAGCGGTAACACCTAGTTGTATACATCCATTTTAATTACTCGGTTATCTCAGGATGATAGAAAATACACACATTAAAATATAATAATACATAATTTATGAAACCATATGAGAACCTTTACATTTACAGAAATTAAATCATAAGAAAATAAATATGAGAATTATCTCATTAGCATTAGTTTTAGCTCTGAAATTAATTTTAGAATGAGGATTGAAACTAAAATTTTACATATATTTTTATATCTTGAAATTTTTCTTAATAATATAAAAAGGAATATAATTTTTTAATATTTTGTGTAAACAAAGTTATTTGTAAATTTTAGATAAATCAAGTATAATGCATAATACGAGTGGAAAATAAGGAAAATACATTAAAGAGGATTATTTACTTTATCTCCCTACAATAGATTAGCGTTGGAGGCGCAGTAAAGGAAATATGGAAACTTTCAACAGTCTTTACATCAAGTTGAACTACGACTTGTAGTTATAGAAGAATCTTCTACTAAAGAAAATAGGCTAGCTCGCTGTACGCTTAGATCCTCATAGTATCCTCAATACCTCAAAGGATGTTGTGATTTTTCGAGATCTACTCAATTGTTCTGAACAGGAAATTGCGGAGGAGTTGTCACTGCAGGGAGTAATAGAATGCCGAAGGTTGAATATAAGAAGAAGTAGTGAAGTTCTGTCTTCTGCCTCTCAGGTCCTCACCCGGCATGGTGGATCTGTAGGACCCACTCTGCTGGACAGAGCGCGCGCAGATATACACCGTCTGGATATGCAAGCTTTCGTATGCAACCGATACGATGCTTCAGGTAGCGATTTGGCCACACCACAATTCGATGGCAGAGACTGAAAATATGCGTGTATAGGGAAGAAACTCAAGAGGGAGAGCTATGCAATGATCCTTCCACCTATATTAACTGTAAAGGACAGAATTCATGTGAGTCGAGAAACTGACTTGTTTGCAAAAACGAGGTAGCTATTCAAAAAGTGAAAACCTTTACAGAAAGTCAGCTATTTCAAGAGCAAAAATATTGTAAAAACCGCATACCAAAAGCAACACCTTATGCTTAGGTAGCGGTTACTATTCCCATTCCATTTGTTGATCCGGGTCAGTTCCTCGGCAACCTTGCTCCAACTTTGGTTTTTATGACAGAGAGAATAAACGACAGTAGAATGAAGTTTTCTCTCTCGAATGGAAATAACAATTAAGCCAAGATACAGCCATCAGATAATGTGTTGACTAAGAATAAAAGCTCATCAGAGCAGAGCAAAAAGGAAAATAAACCTGTGCTTCAGATTCATCTACGTGACCTGTCAGTTGAGCCTATTAAGAAGGTAATTGCTTTGGAACCCCCTAAGGAGGCTCTGAAGGCCTTTGCTTGAGAGGTGGTCTTATCAAAACCACAAAGACTACCTAAAACAACCTATAGGACATAGGTCCTCGGTGGCCATTTTCTTCCCTGGCTGGGGCCGCGGCTATTGCAACTCCTGTCGTGGATGTCTGTCCGGTTTCCGATCTGAATCGACGCCTAAATCGAGTGCCGAGTCATGCCCGTCGTTATCCACCGCTTCCTTGGACTCCGACTCGGAAGTTTATGGAACATGAATCTTTTAGTAGAATGGAAAGGAAGAGAAAAAAGGGATGTCCGAAGTACAAGATTAATTCCCTAAAAAAAAACGAGTTGATTCTCCAATGGATGGTTATCAAGTATCCTTGTGGTCCAATGCTTGTTGGTACATGATATGGAACCAATTATTTGTTTGCAATAAATACATTTCAGTTGAGATGAAAATTTCAAATTGATAAAGTATAATATTATCGA
The DNA here is from genome assembly GCA_010016005.3 of Zanna intricata. Taxonomy (NCBI): domain Eukaryota; kingdom Metazoa; phylum Arthropoda; class Insecta; order Hemiptera; family Fulgoridae; genus Zanna; species Zanna intricata. The sequence goes on along the minus strand of JAAAKQ030469778.1, from coordinate 12,737 downwards.
TGAGATCAACCACTAAATAAGAGTTAGAAACAGTTACAGCCGGAGCAGCCATATTAGTGTAGACTAGAACAACAACCAAAGAGGTTGAAGTAAACACAAATCTGCAAGCGTTTGCATTCAAAATGAAGCGCCCGTATAACTATACTTTGTGCAGCACATACGTGGCGAATTTTGATTGTAAGAAGAATAACTTAATATGATTAATTGTTGAGCTTCCTTCACCCATAATATTAATGGATGACATCAATGCACACAACTTCCTTTGGGAATCGGATGAAATAGATCGCCGGGTCTAGTAATTTAAAATTACAAATCTTAAATAATTTAATAAAATATTCCAACTTTCAATGATCGAAGAGTAGAAATGCGTCTATAAGTTTTTTAAATTTATCAGATTCTAAATTTTAATTTAATGTAGTGCATTTTTCCAATAAATGTTTCGTTTAATTCATTTAGTTTTTGTTAAAGAAATTAACTTCACTATATATATATCTATATATATATATATATATATATATACATACACATGAATGTGCATGCATGTGTGTTAACGCAATGTGTTCTTTTTTTGAAAGATTAAGAATGGGGTTTTAAGTTTACAAGAAAAAATGAATAGCGGTATTCGTTTTATTTAAGTCTCACCTAGAATTGTGTCATTATCATCCAGTACTATATGTTATGTTATGAGCAGAGTTCAGATGTCTAAAGTTCTGTTCAACAACAGTGAGTGTAAAGCATAGCTGCCGACAACACAAGAACGAAAGGAACGAGAGGAGGCAGGTAGAGTAGTGTACTGGTTAAAGACTGTCACGTACAGGCATAGAACAGCAGAATCCAGCTTCAGCTCGTTGCGCGAAGCATAGCGGTCCCCTATTCAGAGCTGCCAACTGCAGACTTATACTCAACTTTTACCAGCGTTACAATTAGTTTTTCCCGCCCGCCACACGCCTGCCAACTACAGGTTCGCCTCTCTTCTTTGTGTACACTTCAAGCTCCTCCTGCACTCCCAGTCGAGTTCAAATCTGTCAATTTTCAGGATCTACCTTTTTGTCTCTATACATACACAAACACATCCTTACCATACACACACATACACACACTAAAAATTATTCATTTCCTGATAAGGAGATGATCATGTACCATGTCACATAAAGAAACATTTCAAAAGCTGCTGTTTTTTTTAAAATCAGCTAATCATTTATATAAATATAAAAGCAAATGAATTGTTATTCTCTTTTTAAATGTATATACATTTTTAAATTCACCTTTTAAATATTCTATCATTGTAACATAATATTATTATATACATCATCAGAATTAACTAAAATATATTTTTATATTTTGGTAATATAATCCTCTTCAATACTTTAATTTGTAGTAATTTAAATTCTACTCTCTCATTTTTTCTCTCTCTCTATTGTGTGCGTACGTGTGCGAGTGCGAGTGCGAGTGTGTGTGTGTGTGCGCGCGCGCGCACGTAAAAATAAAATAAATCTTGTCCGTTATGGTGCTCCACCGAATTCCAATGTTACACAAAGTGAAATCTATCTGCATTACAGAGCAATATGGATTACTCTGCCACAATAAGAACTTGTGAAATCAAAAACATGATTACATTTAATCAAAACAAAATGCTTTCCTCTAATATTTAATATGATTAAAAGTCATAAATTAGACATATTATTCTTTTTTTTTAAAGATTTTTATATATTTTTCTCCAATCAGTTTTGCAGTTACTGCCAGGTCTGTCTTTTTGAGTTGCATAGGCAAATGCAGTTACTGTAGCAGCTTTCCAGGCCTGACATAGCTGCAGATGTATCCAATGTAAGTATTAAAAGTTAATGTGATGTAAACATGTAGGTTTGAACAGACTCAGGTCGACCATTCCTGAGACGTATAGTTAATAGAAATCCAACCAAAAAAGAACACTATTATCCACTGTTAACTGCCTATGCAAGGAGTCAAACCTCAGAACTCTCGACTTCAAAAATTAGTTGATTTTGCGATGACGGATTTAACAACTAAATTAACCGCCCGGATGCTTTCATTTCTTGAGATTCCAGCGTGCCTTAGTTCATAGCAACACACATCACTGCCTCATCGGTTTAATACATGTAGAATGGACATGATGTATGCGTTAAGGACATCATCAGTGTTCTTGTTTAGAATAGCAGTTAGGGAGCTTAAAGAATCGGAACATAGAAATACTCACTGTCTCTTCACAAAAATATTGTGTGTAGCGAAGAGCTTACTGTATAGCAATGAGCTCTGCCGTGTAAACACTTCCATATCTGACAGTTTTCAGGGAATGAGTTTCTCCAGTTACTTAGCTCTAGAGCTCCAAAACTACGTTGAGTTTTAAGACCATTAGTAAAGATTTTCATATATTCCTCACAGTTACTGATGATTGCCGAAAATTCATGTCGGATGTTCACTGTTGGTTTCTCTTTTATTTTTCCATAAGAGAGATCAAATCTTATGCTTATAGATTGCAAAATCCATGGTGGTATTTCCCTCACAGAAATTGTTAATGTATCCGGCAAAGCAATTTCATGTTTTGCTACTAACTCATGATATGGATATCTGAGATATTGACCAATCCAAAAGGTTTATTCTACTAAAGGTTCTCTGCTTTTAAGTCCACTTTTAAAAATGGTCCTATCACAACAAATTATTCAAAGTCAACATTTTCTACTATGTCAAAAGTATAAAATGTCGAGGATGGTATTTAATAATGTCCGGTAACAGAATTATCTTAAAATTTCAAGACTTTTTTAAGGACCTGTAAGAAATCACAATATGAATCAACTATTTAATGACTCAGATAATACACCATTTTACTGCCGATCTAGCAATATGATAGTGTATTATATATCCGTCTATCTTTTCGATTTTCGAAGACGCATTTCTGTGTTGAGTGTGTGCAAATGTTTTTCAGTTACATTTATGATTATTCGTATACTGTCCAGATCCTCATTTGTTCCACACCTGGCATTGCATGCCTTCCGATCAAAGCAACGCCAATACATCGATATACTACGGTCATTTTCTGGGTGATAATTATACTCGTATACATTGTCCGTGTATGACATTCGTATATTTTTTTGTATCCATAATATTACTTTATTTTTTGTGTTTGGAAGGGTATAGGTACTCCTCACTCCCGAAAGCGAACCGGAATAGAGAGAGATTGGGTAAATTTTCATCAGGGGTTTGGGTTTATTAAATTTGTGAATCTGTTTCTTTATTCTTAAATGACCACAAGAGAACTTTAAATAAATTGAATTGCATGACAAAGCTGTCGTTATTGCAGTCAACACTTGTTTTGTTGGTATTTAAAGACTCACACAAGTAATCATTTGAGTGCATAGTCTAATTAAGTTAGATGTAGAGAGCGTTTTTATGTGAAACTTTTAGTGTTAAGGAAGACGCCGGGATCACGCTTCCGCGAATCGGTAATTTGATAATTGAGGGTTGTAAGTTATGGTACGTGATCATAGTTAGAAAAGGCGATAGTAGGGTGTATAAATACAATGATGGAATAATGGAATATCTGCTGAGGCATCATAATCATTGTATCATTAAATTCTCTAATTGTTATTGACACAACCATGAGAACATTAATAATGTATTACAAACTGTAGGAAGTACAATAATCTACGTATTCACATAACCATGATAACGTCAATAATCCATACCTAACAATAAAAATACAATGGTTTACATTTCATGGGACCTTGGTCAAAGTGCACTACATGAATAAAATAAATATCGGATATTTTGCTGAATGAGCTTGTTAAACACAAATCATTTTATTGTTTAGGACAATTTGTTTGTTGTTGGATATTTTTAAAGACTGGAATTTTTTCTCTCTGAACCTGATTGAAACGACAATATTGGACATTTTGGAATGGACCTTTAGTGTACATGAAATATATTTATTGAACCATATCTCTGGGAAGCCATGATATCGGTATTCCAGTTGGTCTGGAATAGGTAGAATGGTGTTCATATAAAAAGCATTATTGTAATTAAAATTTGTATAGTTTATAGGGGTATGTAACGTCCACATATTTGCTGAATATCTTCTTAACAATAAGATCTCTCTTCTGTAATGTAGAGGGATTATAGTGGATTCAGACATTAAACTAGTCACCGGGCCTGTAGCATATTTGCTTTCGTTGATGTAGAACGTATTTCTTCTTATTTGCGTCTTTCTATCGGATAAATGTATAGTGCACTTATAATCCAATTTTTATTGATCCAATGCTTTACACATACGCAATAAGCCCCAAACGATGTTCAATAAACATTTAATAATGATAATGTATCAAATAACATTTAATAATGGATTTTCTTGCGTCTAACACTCAGAACCTATATGTGTAGTCCCCAAGTAAGGGATTTATCTAATTGTAGACCTAAAATAAGTACATTATCGAATGGAATAGGATGGTCATCGATGGTCAAAACAAGACTACGATAAGGAGGTTTTCCTTATCGTTAAGATCTTTTCCTTATCGTAAGATCTCGTTGCAATCTATACTTCATTATAACTGCACTATTAATGGTATATGCGATTGCCACTTCATTCACTAAACGATTTTGCTGAGTTCTCCTGGAATGGCTAACATTCAGTATATTATGGCGATAATAAACTGAATAAATAAGGTAAACGGCAAGTTCAACGGTAAGCTCAACGGCAAGTCTTGTAGTACGTCATTTTCCAATTTTTTTTGCGGAGAACTCACCGTACTTGAAAAGTACGGTTATTCATGTAGTTGCCAAGTAATACTGGTAAATTGCCGCGAAAGTCTCATTCACGTAGTTAAAGCTTTATTGTATGAAACCAAATCATATAAAAAGCTTTCATAGATCGAAGAAGACTGGTATGTAGTGTTTCTTCGCGATGAAATTGTTATTTATTATGTTTTTTAAATTGATGATTTTATCAGTAGTCGAGTACTACTGTCGAAATCCGGCTTGATGCAAAGACAGGATACTTTTTCTTTCCAAAATCCCAGCGAGTCGAATATTTTAATTTTTGTTAAGGTTTTTCCAGTAGCAAACGGCAAGGAATAGGACGGTAACGACTGGGATAGATCAGATTTTTATCTTTTTCTGAAGTTGGAAAAACATGTGCTTTCTTCCACTGCCACGGGTTCACTCCATCCTTCCACATATAATTGTATAAACCAAAATTTTCCAGCGGTGCTTACCTGTCTAATCATGATGTAATGTATTTCATCCGAGCTACATGCTGAATTCCCGCTTTTCTCCAACGCTTTCACAAGTTCATATGTTTTCAAATGTACATTGTATGAAAAATTCATTTTCGTTCCAAAATTTAGATGAACCTCAATTTATCTTTTGAACTTTCGAAGAATCATCATAATTAGCCGTTTTAATTGGCTAATAATTCAGTCATTTCGTTCGGAGTATCTGTTAGATCATCTTCATACTGAAGGGAAGTTATGGAGGTAAAGTTTGTATGCCTGCAAATAGCCTTCACTTTCTTCCAAACGTCTGTTGCAGTGTTCCTGTCATGTTTCTGCTAATAGATAACATGCATTGTTTCCAGGGTCGCTTTTTTTAATCTGGCATACACACTATACTTTTAAGGAAATTCTGACGTTGGACATTTGTAAGCGTCATAAGCTTTTGTCTTCCTTTTTATCGCTTCACTAATTTCATCATTACACTGTGGAATGCGTGGCTCTTAAGTTTTTCCGATATCCTGAAAATAAATATTGATGCCGAATCAGATGTAACATTGATTGTAACGTCGACATTATTTTCGATAACTACAATTGTTTCGTGGAGTTTTGTTTCAGCAGTGAAGGTCTTCCAGTCTTAACTTATCAATCACCTTCTCGTGATGGGATACACTTTCGTTGAGACATCAATTGAAATATGCACCGAAAAATTGTAACTTTCATAAAGATCTAAAAACTTGATAGGTTACACTTTTTATGATGTATTGTTAAATATCAAAAACACAATGGTTGTAGACGACCTAAAAGAGTCACCAGTCGCTAAGGAAATAAATTAGGCCTAACGAATTGAGGAACGAAGTTATTTCCCGATGACTCTTTCACTAAATATACGATTATATATGAAATTAACCAATCTCAAAATCACTTAAATGCAGGTGATATTCTGCTCTAAAAGTGACGCCTTCACTCTGTTCCTCATTGAAATTGATTACATAATGAAATCGTAATTTACAGGGAAACAATTCTAATTTGGGCCCTATTTCACATCGGATGTTTTACTGCGTAACATTCAGGCAGAAGATTATGAGGACAATGTACTCATAACAAATTAAAATTCATCTTTCAGTTGCTGCCTTTATTCTAGAGGGAAATTTTAAATACAACAATATTTAAGTACAACAATATTTGATTAAAAAGAAGAAATAATAAAATGGATCAAGAAAAATAGTTCAGTATGTTTTATCTTTGTTTATATTAGTGATAGGAGTTTGATTTTTTAACTAATTTAGGTTAGTAAACATTTAGTTAAAGAGAGCCGTTCTGATTAAAAAATCGTTTATTTATTAAAAAAAAATAATAAGTGGTGCTAAAAGTCGAGGTAGAAGTAGTTTTGCCAATATTTTTTTTTTTTCAGAGAATGAGTTATGAATCCATTAATTTAGAGATTAATTATAATTCAATATAATATGCCTATTTTATATTTCATTTATAATATGTTTATTATAAAATCAGAAAGATGAAGATGAAAAGAAATTAAAAATGTTTTTTTTTTTTAAATTTAAAGATCAACATTAAAAGAAGTAGGAAATACCTGTGAATATTTTTGTTTTCATTAAATAAAATTAATAAATAATTATTAGAACCATCTAATAATAAATTATTCGTTATAAATAAAAATAATTAATTTTGTCATGGTTTCTAAATTTCCATTCCTTTACTATAGTGTATAGACACATTCATTGATGGAATTTTTTCTCTATTGAAGATATACACAAAAAAAATTAGATTTAAATAAATAATTAAACTTAGCGACGTTTATATATTTTAAAAATATATCTGTATTATGTCTATATTTGTAGGTGAGTTTTCATTTTGGTGACACAAAACACCACTAAATTTAATAATATAATCTGTAAGGGTCATTATGAAGTTATATTCATTCATTTTAATGTGATATAAAGGAAAAACAATCAAAATTACAAAATTTAAAACCAATTAAAAAGTTAAACAATTCTTAACATAAATTTTTCAAACATGGCACTCTTGGTATATGAGATTAGTTACAAAAATAAAATGAAAATCAACTTTACCAACAATTTACATTATACGTCCAGTACTTTTGATCATTCAACGTCTTCAAGAGAACATTTTTTTCCTAATTTAAAACATTAAAATTAAAAGACATAAATTAAACAGACCAAAATATGCTTCCCAAGCCATTATTCAATTTTTACTACGATCATTTTATTTATATTATTAGTATTTAAAATTATTTAAATTATAACTGTAACCTTTACGTGAGAATTCTAGTTAACGTATTATGTACATTTAAATCTATCCTAAACTGGGGATGTATCTTCATAAAAATGTCTCAGGAAATTTTAGACCCAACAATTTAAACTAAGGAAACAGCAATCTAATTTAGCAGCTTTTATAAAAATCCAACGAGATCACTAAAATGTGAGGAAAATGCTAAGAAATATACTAATTCTACGCCTTAGAAGCTTCATATGTAAATGGCAGAATTGTAGACGAACGATAAACAAGCGACAATCAAGCTACGTGCGGCCCGTTAGCCCTGACTGCATCACTACAATCAGTCCGCACCACTCGCTGCAAGTAAATCTAAAAAATTGTGTTTAGCTGTCGCTAGTAGACCAGCGGCTACGCTCCTACTACACACATATTTTAGAGGACCTTGAAATAAGATTTATCACTGTTCACCACTACTAACCAGAGAAAAAATGATAAATCATTGGCCAGATACATAAATATTCATTTCTACATTAATCCAACAGAAATTCAGTAAGAGCTTTATTAGCAGCTTCTTTCTATCTCTCTCTCTCTCTGTACCCTTCTTCTCTCAAAGCCGCAATGCGAGGCTAGTTGGTATACGTTTTTAAAGTGATAGTTTTTACATTACTCTTTTCTTCTCTATTATAAGCATGCTGAATGTTAATAAATTTAAATGTTAATTGTAGAGCACGCCAATCTTCAACCCAAATTAAAATTATTGATTAATGACTTACAAAAACAATTTAATTAAAAATTCAACTTCAATGATAGATTTTTATTGACATCGAAAAAGCTAAAAATGTCATCCTTTCCGCACTGATAAATACTATTTATTATTATTCCTCTAAAAACTAATTTAACTACTTGTAATAAAAATAATAATAAATTCTTTCTAAAAGCATTTGTTTAACCAGTAGGATTTTTTTTTTAACCTCCTGAAACAACGTTAAGGTATATCTTCAGAGGATAAGATGAATGAATTGTAGCGTGTGTGAAAAATGCCATGCCTGACCAGGATTCGAACTCGGGACCTCCGGATGAAAGGCTGAGATGCTACCTCTCAGCCATGGAGGCCGGCAGTAGAATGTTATGACAACTGTCAAAAATTAATCCTGACCTTCAGTTCACTGAACTAAGCTGTCGAAAAACGTAATTAAACAAAAAAGAACTCAAATTATAATTTTCTTAACAGTTATAAAAAAAAAAAAATTAATTTTCAAGAAATTTATAAACTTAAATAATTTCTCTCCATAATTAACATAAAAAAAATTCAGATAGATTGCAACAGTAAAACTTTTATAAAACTATTATTAATATGAAACGGGGTGCTTTTATAATAAAAATTAGATTGGCATTACTTTCAGTGTTATTTTTATCGTTTCTTTTTTCTTTTTTTAGCTGAAAACGGAGTAAGATATTCATAAAATTCAACCTTATTTCATGTATTCCCAACCGTAAATCCTTCCAATTTTTTAAAACAATTATAGAAAAATCCCCCTTCATACTTAATCTACAAATCATATTTGATGGATTCACAAGACGACCATATCATATCAAACATACAAAACGCTGGAGTGAATGCAACATTTGTTAACAAAAGATACATTAAAAATTAATATTGTTTAAACGAGATAAACTCCCAAATTTTACTAAAGTAATTGTAATTATCTACATAATTTATAATAAAAAAAGATGAAATTGAAGATATACGGATAAATATTTGAGATTGATGGGCAGCGATTTACTATAACATTAGCGTAATATTAATTTTCTTACATCATTATTTATGATCTACCAAAACAATAAAAATAGTTTTTCCTTTCAAACATTTGTTTTTACATTCATATAAAGATTTGTAACCAATGTTGTATTTGTTTTTATACATAGGAAATTAAAAGTATAAACGTTAGAAACTTGATATTCAATAACTGTTTATATATATATATATATATAGTAAACGTTTGTAATTAAGAATTTATAAAAAAAATTAATTTAAGTGTAAACTACCAATAAAATTTTAAATTTTGAAGAAGTTTAATTTTGAAACCTGATATAGAAAAATAAGCTTTTACGAACTCCTTTCATTGTCCATCTTAATGAAATAATAAAATTAAATAAAACATACGTAAACTGTAACGTTTGATTAATATTTTAACCCATTCAACTAGTGATTATGGTGATCCAGACTGATGCATATTTTTTCGGTTTAGAAAGGATTCTCACAACGAAACCTATTCACTAATTCTCCAACAGATATAAAACATTTTCTTAAATGGGTAATTCGAGAAAATTTATTTAATACGGTATTTTTAAAAACTAAAAAAAACGCATCTCCTACAACAAATTAAAAAAAAAGCATTAATAATGTAAAAGTAAATATTTTCATATTAAGAAAGGAAGTTTTAATATAAAAACAGATTAGGTCCTTTATTAATTTAACACTATTATTCGGCCTCCGTGGCCGAGTGGTAGCGTCTCGGTCTTTCATCCGGAGGTCCCGGGTACGAATCCCGGTCAGGCATGGCATTTTTCATACACGCTACAATTCATTCATTTCATCCTCTGAAGATGTACTTTAATGGTGTTTCCGGAGGTAAAACAATAAAAAAAAAAAAAAAATTATTATTCTAAAAAGAAGTACTAGTATCTTTATCGATATTGTTGTGGAGGTACAGTTCTAATCAAATTTTGTAGGCTTTATTTTAAAATAATCAATTGAGTTAAAAGAATATCAATTTAAAAAAAAAAAAAAAGAATATGATATAATTATAATACTACTTCTTGTACGGTAGGTTATTTTATCCTTATAATTACAAAAATACTGAATATTTTTTTGCAAAATAATAAATTAAATATACTAATTTCATTTAATTTATGTACGTTATAAATTTATACAACTTACTTAGTACTATTGGTGTAAGAAATACGTCCCATTTTGGCTGATACACTTACCTAAAAACAAAAAAACAAAAATAATTGTATAAATATTAAAGAAATATAAATCTGCTTAAATATTAAATTAACATAAATCGGCTTAAAATAATTGTACGTTTCGTATTATTCAATGTACTGTTGTAATAACTTTTAGGTAAATAATATATTTAGTTAAATAAAAAAAGTAATAATTATTTAAAAATAAATATGAATTCAGTTATGTTTTGTAGTGTGTAAATATGAAACCTAATGCAAAAAGGGTTTTTTGATGTAAAAATGTAAAATTTAAATTTCAGCAATCAAGATAATCACACTACAGGAAATATAGTATGATATTTCTGAATGCATTATTTGAATGCACTTATTTCACACTTTGAATTACAGATTTTTAAATAACAAAAAATTAAGAAATATTAGAAAAAACATCAAAATTGTGAAGTTAAAACAATGTTTTATAATAGAGTAATTGTCGTATAAGTAATAAAAGATATTTGCTAATTGAAATAATTACTGAAAGCATTATTACTGCGTCAATAACATAAACGTTTTTTTAATTTCTCACCATTAACTACTATTACCGAACTTATATACAAATTGAGAGTTTAAAATACGTTTAAAGATATCTATAAGTTTTCATCCACTTTGCGAACTAACGTTAAGGTATAACAGCACTTATCTGCGAAATACCACAGGTTGTGTTATATGTATATCGGATGTCCCAGATATATAAACGTGTTTCTTAAATAAAATCTCAATTAATAGAATAAGATTTAACTTTTTTTTTCTTTTTTTTTTTTTACTATGAGCAATGAAACTAACAGCTAAATTTGTTAATGGCTCATTTCCATGTTCCATTATTGAAAATAATTTCTTACTTCCAAAACCTTTACAGATTTTGTTTACCTTTTTGTTTCCAATATATGTAAGATGGTTTTACCTCTCGATTAAATTTTTTCCTTTTGTTTGGGTTAAAAATATGTTTTGTTATAGTGGTGAGTATCAAGAATAAATTATGGAAGTATTTCACCAAAGATATATTTCCAGACATCGATATTTTGCTAGATTTGTGAGATTTAATAATAACGAAAATTTGAATCTGTCAAAGTTGCGCCTGAGTCCAGAGGAATATTTATTATCCCGATATAGGAACTGTAATATGATATTTCTGATCGTATTATTCAAAGCCCAAAAATACTAATAAGAAAGTTTTCAGAAACAGAAATGTCACGTAGCACACAGAAAACACTGACTAATCATTAAAAATATTTAAAAAAGATACTAAAAAGTACAAAATATAACTGCAATGTATTAGTACACAAAATAGATTTTCCTAAAGGTGTGGATTATAGCCAATGGTTTTTGAACATTTCAACCGAAATAAGAGAAGATTTTTCAGACGAAACGTGGTTTTATTTATCGATCCATGTAAATTGTCAGAAGAATTGGATGTGGTATATGCATAATCTTCATGAAATCATGGAAAGATCGATAATCTACACGATGAAAAGATTGAAGTTCGTGTGCTACATCACTTAAATACATAGTCATTCAGTTTTACAGAATACAATAAACTCAGAATATTATTGCAAATGAAATCATTTGCCCTTTCACTGGTCGACTAAGTGAGCAAAAAGTTGCTAGAATGTTCTTCCAACAAGATGGAGGAACGCCGCACACCAGCACTGTGTTTTACCAATATTTCTGTGTGACGTTTTCAGGGAAAGGCTCATTTTAAGGCACATCTGCCATTTAGATTTTCTAATCCCATAACTTATATTTATAGGTTTTTTATCTAAAGTCAATGAAAGGATTTGTTTACAAGAACGATTCTCTTATCCTGGATGTACTGAAGAAAAAAAACATACTTGAATTTATAAATTCAATTCCCCCTTTGCTGCTTCGGCTTGTATTTTGAAACATATTGAAACGTTTTCAGGTATGCCTGTAAGAGTATGGTGGATATACTGAGCATCTCCTATAAATAAAAAATTATTGTATTAAATATTCCAGTTTATACCATTGTTATTTTAATAAAACAAATTAAACATCAGTGCCAGAGTTATTTTGGACAATCATATGTATTATGTACAACTCTTATTAATGCATAACTTGCGTGTATGCACCTTAGGTTATTGGTTTCTGAGATGAGATTAAGGCCCCCCACACGTACAGTTCTGCCTGCCGATTTCGTCTGAACAGTCAAAAACTGGCAGGCAAACTGTGTGTGTGTGTGGGAATGCCTGCAGGCCGACCGGTGGACTGTTGAACTGTCTGGATTCCCAACAGTTTGCC
>JAAAKQ030469777.1:32565-44638 GCA_010016005.3 Zanna intricata | reverse complement strand
ACACACACACACACACACACACACACACTTCAAGGATACAGAAAATGTTAATATACTGCATTAAGTAAAAAAAGTATAATAAATACTTAAATATTTAAAATATAGTACGTTTATCTGCAGAATGAAACAGCTTAGGTGTAGTAACAATAAAATTAATGATAAAATCTACTTCAATAATAACTTTAATCGATTAAACTCAATTAATTAATTAAAAGCAATTTAATCGGTTTTTTTTTATTCAAGGTACACTTTTTTTACTTTTAACGACATAAAAAAAAAATAAAAATATCATGAAACAAAATTAGAGAAAAAAGTAACCGCTATTTTAATTAAAAAATATGCCTCTTCAACGTCGACAAAAAGTCATAAAAAGTTCTGTTAGTATTGTTTATAAAGCGTCCATCACTTCTGAATCGGTACCAGCGCCAATACTCAATTCTGAAGCAACATAAATAATTATGAACCGGATAACCGAAGTTATATTCATCTGAAGAAATATTTTTCGAGAAATTATAGCTATTTATTTATTGAACTGATTGTAACTTGGACATCCGCTGGTTCTATTTGGAGACCGATCGAGGGACAGCATAGCTTATTGTGTAGTCTAATACGTTCGCTTCCTGATTCGAATTCACAACACATCTTGCCTTAATAGTCCTGATTTGCTGCGAGATTCGTTCTCATTAATGATCGGCGTGTTTGACTAACTTGTTTATTCTTTACACCAAACGAGACTAATAAACTAAACAGATAAAACTTAAAAAAGGAAGCACAAATCTAATAAATACAATTTTAATTATAACCACCTTCAACGAGTTTGATAAAAAAATTTTAATAAAATGTTTAATTAAGCAATCATATAATTAAATAATACCATATTAACTACGTAATCATAAAGCAAATACATAAAGGTCAATATAGCAAAGAAATTTTCCCAAGTTCTTAAAACCTCATCATTGTGCAACGGAATCTTTTTTTTTAACTTTGCAACAATAATTAATTATATCCGTCGACTTACGTTTTATGGAAAAATTAGAATAATATCTATTAAATACCCTTAACGTCTAATGTAAAATAAAACTATAAATGCAACTTCCAAAGCTAGTTTACTATGAGAATTCTAAAAATAGGTTACGTGTGTCAAGTAAAAAAAACTGAATTATTGGTCCCTACGAAATTGTTGAATCCACTTACATTCCTCATGACATCGTATCCTTAAATAGACGCATTTCTTACATCTTTTAAAATATTCTTTCAAGACATTTTGTCATTAAACAGTGATCCGTCGGTCTGCATCAGAAATATAAGAAATTAGTCGTTTTACTTTAAAACTGTTTACTCGGTATCCCTCACCGGTTCTATTTGTGCTATGTAAATCAAATCAGTTTCTATTAGTACCAAATAGATCGTGCTTCTGACTGATACTTAAGCTACGCACAATTTACAAACGTAATGAACTGAAGAGCAGCGCTTCCTCTTGAAGGCCAATGAACAGTATAATGTCTCACTTAGACACTCCCATAAAAAATTATTGGTTTTATTAAAAATTTCGTCATCAAGCACTGATAATTTTCAACTATTTTACAGGGGTTTTTAGACCTGTTTGATCTAAGAAACAGATATTTTTTTTTTGCAACATAGTTTGACAATCGATATAAAATATTATTCCAGTAAAACTTGTTTATGATTATATCATATAAACAATAGTGTAAATGTAACGTACCGGGTTGGTCTAATGGTAAATTTGTCACCGTAAATCAGCTGAAGTTTCGAAGTCGAAGTTCCCAGGTTCAAATACTAATAAAAGTATTAGACTAATACCTCCTAATAAAGGTATTATAATAGGCTTTTATTCGGATTTCAATATTAGATCGTGAATAACGGTGTTCATTAGTGGTCGGATTTCAATTGACCAATTGTTGTTTCAATTTGTGGTTGGATTTCATTGGTGGTCGGTTGGATTTCATTGGTGATTGGTTGTTCAAGATTACACATTTATCGGTACAGTTACATTACGCTGTTAAGTCGCTAATGACTCTAATTATTGATGCTAATATAAATAAAAGTATTTTTTTTAAAAATGAAACTTTACTTAAATTAAATTAATGCAAATGAAATTTTACATGTGCGCGTTTTCTATTAAAATATATGCTATATATTTTCCTTTAAAAATGCCGGTCGAACGATACAAATTAAAACTTTTGTGCTCAATCGGACAATCTAACTCAAGCATTAAGTATAGAGCACAATTAATTAATACATGAAAGATTATTGAACAAATAAATTACATGTCTGCCTATTCACAGTAATTTACTTCAAAATCCTAGAACGTATAACATATAATACAGTAAGACTAACTGCAAAGATAGAAAAAATAAATTAATTAGATTTTATTTCCTAAAATAACAGAAAAAGTACTAACGCGAATAGTAATTATATTCTTTACAACCGTAAGATTTTTGTTTCGTTCTCTCTCACACTACTTCTACACATAACTGTTATTGGGGACTAAATTCGAACGAGCGGTAGATATTTTAATTAGCCAAATGAAGGAATTATGCAGTTGTAATGGTAATCTAAATTTACCTATCGACTACCAGCTAATACCTGTACAACGCATTAGTCCACAAGTCACCATTTTTCACTATATGACTACTTTTAAATAAATAAATAGAAATGTACGAATTCAAAATTATTCACAAAATACAGAATCAAATCGTTTAACTCTATTTTATAGCTTTTTTATGAGAACTTATCTTAAATTAATTTGTATCACATCCTCTAAATAAATTCAGTCATAATTATTTCCATTTATTTCTATAGTAATAGCAGCAATGTACACGTAGACCTTCGACGTAGGCTATCATCATAATTATATATTCATAGAAAGGATATGAAAAATATTTATTATGAAATTAAAGAACGCAGAAAGCCATAGGACTTCTTGTAAAGTTATTTTTTACACCCCTAGTGGCTACGGGGCATCATGAATATCAAATAATGTTTGAGAAATCTAGCCGTATCCACGTTTCTTTTTTTTATAGATTTTTTTCCATCTGTTTCCGAATAATTACTTCGAACTATTTTTTTGTTTTTAGATTTATCAAAAAATTTATTACAAATTACATCATTGTATCACGCTCAAGAATTATTATTTATTACCAAAAGTTTTTCAGATTTATTTAACTTCATTTTGTTTATATTTCAATTTTTATTTCTAATGAACGATACATTTGTTTTTAAATTTTCAACTAATGTATACGGTTACAAAATTTATAATGTGGGTATTTTAAATACACTCTTCACCGACTTGATGATTCAGGTTTACGATTTTGAAAAATCTCTTTATCTAGCTACACTTGCGTTCAGTATCGTACGCACATTTCGATAAAATCCTTTGATAAACATTTCATAATTTTGACAGCCGTTATCGAGTTACAAGCCACATAAATATACAAAACACGTCACTGTACTTCCGGAATCGAATAAAAAAGCATCCTTAACTGATCTCTATACAATTGTCGAAAATCTTCGGTACATGATCTTACGAATATCTAAGAACGAATTTCCTTATCTTCCAGTTTATCTTTCTGGCGCTTCTTGCAGAAATTTACCGTAGAAAATTATAATCGACTACTAAGTAACTATATCTAAAAATGGTTCATCAAATGTCTTCGGTTCAATCAGATATGTATAATTTACATTATATTATTTCCATAGTTTTATTTCTGTAAAGCGTGCATTTAATGCGGCTACAATAATGTTCTAATGCACGTAACAACGATTCGACAGTTTCCAATTACAAATTATAGAATGTTAAGCGACAGGTTTTCCAGAATACCAAATGCTTTTTACAGTCACGTTGATACGTTCTTTAAGTTGTGCATCAGTAACCGAGGATGTTTGTAATAAGACAAGATCTAGCGTTAACAGATTTGAATTGCATAATAAAAATAATAGCAAAAATAAATCTTACGTGAATAATATGGAAAAGCGATAGTCAGTCATTTTTTTTTTTTAAATAATGAAAGAAATTTAAATATCAGTTATTTAATTTTTTCAGAATGCAACTATTTTTACGAATGATACGATAAATAAATTTAATGTTACATATTAATTTTAGTAATTATTAACAATAATTCAAATAAAAGCCAAAGAAAAGGGATAAATCAGTATAAATTTAGCGGCATAAAATTTTTTCAAAAATAAAATATTATATTTTAGATCAATAAAAGGTGAATTGAATAAATAAAGAAGGATGTGCAAATAGGAAGGATAAGGATATCAGACGGTCTCACTACCTAAGAACTAACGGATTAGTAGGCCTATAAATGAGACTGTAACAATAACACAAGAGCTGAAACGGTAAAACCGTGCAGAAGTACTACATCGTTTTATTCTGTTGAAGGCAGACGTACGAATTTTAACTAAAATCTAATAAAAACAACACTGTAACGGAATATATCCTTTAATTAACCTGACGAAAGAGCGAACTAATGATGACTAGTACAATCTAAATCTCATTTTAAATAAAATTACTACACCACGTTAATGAGTTTCTACGAACACAAACACACATGCATACAAAGTGAACGGGGTAGGCTATAAATATTATATTAACTTCGCATTCGTTAAAATTATGATTCTTAACAATTAGTGAAACGAAGAATTTCTATTTCACGGTTTCACAATAATGTTACCATAATCACAACCGACAATTTTAGAATAAAACCGTCAACTATTTTCTTTTCATTACAAATCAAAGAAAGGATGAATTAAAAATAGAACCGAACTTTAAGATTATCATTAAGTCTCTATTAAAACATCTAAATCGAATAAATGCTACGTGTGAAGCTTCCATTTTTTAAATTTTTTTATTAAATATATAAAAAGAGAGATCATCAGAAAAAAAGATTAAACAGCAAAAACAATAGAAACTAAATACGGTATATAAACATGACCGAAAAGATGAAATATCTTAGAGAAATAATAATCCACACAGGTCTTCCAAAAGAATAGTTAAAAGACAGAAATAGGAAAATGAATTAGCATACCAACTCTTCAGAAAAAGCTATTTAATAAATGCAAAATTCAGACACTACAACACTATAATCAAATCAGAAGCACACAACAAAAATAAACTGGAAGTCATAAATAAAAGAGACGAAAATTTTTACGAAAGATTCTAAAACTAATCAAGACTGACGGAAACTATGAACTAAGATCAGATGCGGAACTTTTCAAAAATACTGGAGAAATTGCTACAACCTTTAAGAAAAAAAGATTCGATTTTTTGGTCATATTAGATGAATGAATGAAAACAGAATAGCAAAGACAATCTTGAATTTTATCGAACACTGAAAAACGCAGACTAAATGGTTAAAAGAAAAAAAAAATACGGACCTAAACAAAAATAACATCAAAAAGGAACTAACATTAGACAGAAAAACCTTCAATAAAACAAAAACAATCCAACAGATCACGGAATCCCAAGAAATCGATAAAAGAAAGACCAAAAACACAAGGTAATAGGAGTGGAATAAAGATTTCTCTCTGAATGTAAAATAAGATATGGGAAGAGAAGAAGAATAAAATTATATTTAGCGTGGTCCATAGTGGCAAAAAAAAATCTGATGTGGACAGAACTTGACTTCCTTGTACAACTATTAAATTACATATACAAATGTTTTCTTTTTTTTAAAGAAAAGTACGTAAAATTTTGTTTCATTAATAACTTCTTATATTTTTTTATACATATTTTTTAAATTTTTTTATTATTACTGTTATTACTGAATTATTATGTATCGTAAACTTTTTTTTACAATCAGAGGTGAATAATTATTAATAAATCAATATATTTAAATTAAAAAAAGAAAAGAAGATGAAGTCTGATTCGAACCGAGTGTACCCTTCTAAGAGCTAAATATTTCATTAATTAAAATTTAATTCGGCTATTACTCTGGAACTAATGAAACTAAGTACCACTTATGATCTATCGTTGAAAAGCGCTCACTTATTACAGAAATTAAGAAAAAATCCAAATTTGTTTTGGATTTTGGGCTTTTTTTTTAATATTCTTGGTTCAGTCGATTGCAGTCAGAAAGAGAGGTACACAATTAGATGTTACAACATTCCTAAATCCAAAATTTTGACATTCAACGGCTAATCGTTTTTGAGTTATGCGAGATACGTACGTACGTACGTACAGACGTCACACCGAAACTAGTCAAAATGGATTCAGGGATGGTCAAAATGGATATTTCCGTTGAAATCTAAAAACCGAAATTTTTCGCGATTACAATACTTCCTTGTACAAAGTACACAAATCAACAAAAATAATTTTAATACTACTACTTATGAGTACTACAGAAGAAAATTCTAAAAATAAATTAATTTTCAAACAGAACATCAATAAAGCAGATTATTATATTGTCTATTTATCTACCATCATAAACAATTCTAGAGAAACTAATTTTGAAAATTATTTCTCTGATTTTTCAATTACAAACTAATTTTAACGCTAGAAACATGAAAATTCTTTTTCACTAAAAATATGTTAATAAATTTTTAGGAATTAACGGACAAACTGTTATCATGTTTATAAATGTTAGTAAGATACGGTACAGTGCACAAAGATGTTAACGATGTACTTTCGTAATAAACAATTTAAGTAATCGGTAATAAACCAATCATGTTACATGTAACTTACTTTTGTCTGTCCACTTACACAACACACTTCCTTTATACTGCATCATTCAGGTTCATTTACAAAGTGTTTGGGTCATTTGTTTTTGCCTGTAGATGTACAAGATTTTGCCTGAAGATTATTTGAATTCTTAAAATCACCGATTATATTAGAGAAAAAATATTCTTTTCTGCCCCGAAGGGTTAGGATTAGGGTTATAATAATAGTTACATTCGGTAAGAAGTTATTGCGTTCCGAAGGATTCGATTTTACATCTTTGAAAATTTTTGATACCGAATTTTTTACTTAAGAGGATTAACCTATAATTTATCATACGCGTCGTATATTCTTCCAGTAAAACTTTTATACAATTTTTAGACAAAAATGATGAAATACAAAAGTATATTAAATTCAAATTAAATTTATGGCTTTTCGAGAATACAATGGTAGCGTCTCAGCCGTTCATAAGGTAGTCCCGTTTTCGAAATTCGGTCGAGCAGAACATTACATTTTTCATAAGCTACAACCATTCTACTCGTGTAACAACGATATAGCTTACACGGTGAATCGATCATAAAAAACCATTGTGTATGCTTTCGCCTTTAACTAAGGCAATAAATATAATTAATGATAATTTTTATTACGGTTAAGATGTAACTTAATAACGACAAATATAAAATTAGCAGCTTACAAAAGTAAAATAATGATTATCTATCACCGGATAAATAATTAACCAAACTGTTAATAGATGACTGCAAATAAACAAATCGTTTGATAATGTAATTCGAATGAAATTAAATTATACATGAACTTTGGTAAAGAGAATCACAGTTTAACTCAGATCGATAAAAAATCTAAACGAAAAAGGTACAGGTAACAAAAGTATCACTAGTGCAGTATCACACAAAGCAATGAAGTAATATGCTAGAATTAGTATTGCATAACAATGACTAAGAATAGATGTTCACAAGAGTTCATTGTATCACGATGATGTCGATAATGACTACGATGTTCTTAAAGATAATATTAGAAGCAATAATACTGGTAAGACTTATTCAATTTCCTGAAGTGGAATTAAGAGAAGCTTATATCTCCGTTACAAAGACGGAAGGAGCAGAAGCAGCGGTCGGTAGGCTTCAGGGTACTGTTGTGCGACCTCCAACCTGTTTGGCATCCCAACACGCACGCATTCACCGACTTGCACACATGTACAGTGTGGGCTATTATAAACATACAAACAGATCTTACACCGACATCAGACACGTATTGTTGAAGAAATTAAAAATACATCGACAGAAGTGAAAAACCGAACCAAATATTTGATTTTACAACTGAAAGAATGAGGACAAAAAAAATAGTTTATATTTTACTGATTTTCTCTGAAGTAAAAATAAACAGACTCGTATAAACACCTCTTCACTTATGCTGAATTGTAAAAAACACTCTCACACAAAATATATTTATAAATTAACCTCCACGAAACAAAATAGTATCATTATTAGTTAAACAAAACATGCGTACCGAACACTACTAAATAATAATGACGTTACGTGTCATTTGAGGTGCTTATTTTGAATTTAACTCTTAAGGTTTGAGGAAAAGGGTGTACCGTTCGCGTATTAACTAATAACTGTGGCCTTCCTTCGACTGCATACTTCACACTGCATACTTAATACACAAGTAAATTGTATCACAAGTTTAATGCATTATAACGCTACAATTCATTCATCTCATCCTCTGAAGATATATATTAAAAAAAACTGTCTACACAATTAGTTTCATTTTTATATATATTTTTTTTTAATACTATTAGTATTTTTTTTCAGTTTTATGATTTTTTAAATTTTAATAATCGCAAAGTAGAGTGCAGTATAGCCCACCGGGCTGGTCTAGTGGTTAACGCAACATCGCAAATCAGCTGATTTCGAAGTCAAAAGTTTTAAGGTTCAAATCCTAGAAAAGGTAGTTATTTTTATACGGATTTGAATACTATATCGTAGATACCGGTGTTCTTTGGTGGTAGGGTTTCAACTAACCACACTTCTCAGGAGTAGTCGACCTGCACCCATTCGCATTCATACATATCAACCTCATTCATCCTATGAAGTAATACATTACAGTAGTTCCGGAGGCTAAACAGAAAAAAAGAGAGTGCAGTATAGTTAGCCAGCGGAAAAAAAGATACCTTTGCTATCGATAAATCCATTTCTGGAATAAAAAATATAAATATTCAGTAATTAATTTTTAACACTGAAATCGCTGAATAACCTGAATTTTTGTTTAAAAAAATTAACATTGTAATGAACTAAGAACCAGCTACCAGCTACTTCTGGCCTGTCTATCTAAAACATAAACGTCCATATGAATTGTACACTTGATTATACTTGCGTGTTTTTTAATGCGCACAGATTCACGTATATTAATGGTTGCACGAAAATCTATTAAAAATATATTTTCTAGAAAAGTACACATGACACAACATTGTCGTAATAATGATACAAAATGATAAATTATAAAATTACGTTGAAGGAGTAAATATAAATTAAATTTTGAAAAATAAAATACAATTACTTATTAAAAAAAAAACTAATTTATGAGAAGAGAATTCACTGAATACAGTTAAATAATATAATCCATCAGATACGTTTAAATCTGACACTTCAGAGCTAAAGTCTATCTGTTGTGCAACTAGTTGCATCGAAGCGCTTTATAACCTTCATTTTGTTTCATCTCTCATGTAAAGATGTTAAACCAAATGACTGCCCTAATGACAAAATGGTAATATTTTATATACCATCTTTTGTAGTAAGCATTAATACTTCAAGAAAAGTAAAGAACAGGCCTCATGTTCAAGGCCATACAATTAACAACGAAAGAGGCAGCACATCGTGTACAACGATGGTGGATATGAAGAGAGGGAGAAAGAACTATAAAGATCGAGAGAAACGACTCGGTACAATAGCCTACAATACCCGTGATGATGCAAAGTGTAGTCGGACCATACGTACATACATCGGAACCTTCTCTGAACAGTGGTAATAAGAGAGAAGCGAGCAAGGTGTACGAACGAAGAGGGGCGAGTAAGGAAGAGGAGAATGACGCGTGAAAAGCAAGACATCGCGTACTTGAATGACGACGCCAAAATTAATCACGTTAGTTTTTCATATCACGAATTCGTTTGTCGGGTGCAGCGGGTCATCAATCAGAAGGAAGTATGCCGTAGAAAATGTGTTGTGATCTATGATGAACGTACGCTATAACCATAAAATACGGCGACTTTAAGGCAAACAATGCTAAAAATAATAATTCTTAGAAGGTACATTAAAACACAAGCTGTAATTAATGAAAAAATTACATAATAACTTGGTAACAAAATTTCAATAAAGTAATTTATAAATAACTGCAATTAAAGAGAATAAAAATCAGTAAATAAGCGATAAAAATTACAAGTAATACGGTACATTAATGAACCAAGACGAATTAGAATTCATGACGAATGCAAGAAAATTAAAGTCTTTTGGAAATTTTACTAAATTGGAATATGAAAAAGAGGTGAACCCACATATGTACACAATCGAGAGTAAATTCAAAATTATGAAATACTAACATTTCGTAATGATTTGCTAGAAACAATGACCAAAACAACAACAGTTGAACAACGCACTTTCTGTAGATATAGGAAGCACGTTTTAAACTATCGCTAACGACGGTCCCAGGATGACAATACAATAAGGTAAGAATAAAAATCACTTCAGTTCTAAATTGATGATTATTTATTATAAATACAACTTACTGAATAATCCCGCGATGGACGAAATTACAAATAACATAATAATTTCCAAATTGATTAACTAAATTATTAAAATTGCAAATGAATATATGAAATTGCATATATAACGTTAAAATAATCCGAATATAAAGTTAACACACAATACTTTTGCAGTGCCCATGGAACGACATACTATAAATTTCCCTCAAATTCGTTTAATCTTAAAACACAAATAATGAAGTGAAATAGAAAACTATTGGATTTTATCGATAAGAAAGCTTAATTTCATAGATCAAGCTTCGAAGCCGTGAAAGATTGCAAGTGTTGTTGCATTCTTCCACACCACTAAGAGTACTGACGATTTTCTACCGATATGAGTATTCCGATTCTGGAAAACATCAGAATAATTTACGAACATGTGCTTTTTTTGAAAATATAAACAAAAAAAACAACTTTTTTTCATTGTATAAATTTAAAAAACTACTGTGGTATGATTTGGTCTTATGTAACATCACGTTAAATGTGATAATTTTGGTTAGCATGGTACACACAATGTTGTAATTAATACCGAATACGTAAACCATTTCTTGGTAAGTACACGAAGCTCGGTTGTACGCTATACCTTTTCATCTACTGACTCGACACAGCCTACAAAAGTAGCCATATTTGTATACGTACGTCTGAATAATAGTATTAGAATCCGTTAAAACTGTAATTAAACTATTAACAAAGTTAATAAATAATAAGAACTTCTGTTTTAAAAATGTTCTGTAAATATTTCTTGATAAAATATCAGTGACCTGCGTATTACAATGAATATTGTTAAGTCTAGCACATACTCTTGCTACGTAATTTATTCATATTTGTAAAACAAACTAACAAATCTACATCCATAACGGACACAAACAGACGGAAACATTAAAAAATACTAACTTACTTAAATACTTAAAGCGAACCGATCTTTTTCATACGGATCTATAAACTAGGTGACAACTATCGTGGTAATTTTATTCGATTTAAAAACACCACTCGCCGAACATCAAGTAAATCCTTTAACTCAATAATATTTACGCCGCACATCCCTAAACGAATGAAAATATTAGAATCATAACATAAATAAGTTTTTATCCTTTCAAACGACCGTTGGTTTTTTTTTTTGTAGCGACAAAAAACAGGTTATAAATAAAACGTTATACAATATCTTCTCATCAGCAACATTCTCCTTCGTAACCGCAACTTAGACCGCAATTTTTTTTATAAACAAAGCAGTAAGAAGAAAGGAGGTATACGACACGATTTTAGAAGAACAATGATTGTTCTTTATACAATGTTTATAAAATGAACAACGAAGTAATAGGTAGACTATACACGCACAACTAACCTGTCCCAATATTATTATAAAACGCGACTTTATCTGCTCGCTTTACATTTAAGTATAAAAGAAAACAGAAAAATAATAATAACGTAATATGATGATTCGTAGAAAATAGCTTAATACAACAATCGGAAAGGGTAACCACAATTGTATAAGTATTAGAATAGTACATACACATATCCGTAATTACAATTCTATTTACAACTGTTTGTTTATAAACTCAGATTAAGGAATGTAGGGGCAA
>JAAAKQ030469777.1:0-11722 GCA_010016005.3 Zanna intricata | reverse complement strand
ATATATATATATATAATGAATAAATAACACGTAAATAATATTTAATGAAAAAATATTTCACGATCAATAAAAACAAATTATTTTTCTTTGTTTCAGGATGGACGGAGCGTACCGGATAATATTGTTATTACTTCTTGGAGTGTGGTCACCGTGGGTGGAAGCCGATCTTACATCGGCAGGAGTCAGCTTGGCCGAATGCGAGCCGGACATGTTAGGGTTCGAGCTTGTTACCGGCTACGTATTTTCTGCTCCTGACGACCTTTTGAGGTCTATGCCGGGCACTTTAATGTTAACAGATTGTTTGGAAGCGTGCCAAAATAACGACTCTTGCCATTCCGTCAACTACGAGACAGGACTTTGCGTTCTTTTTGCATCAAACGCCGACAATTATCCAGGTAATTCGTCAATTACTTATATTTTTTTCAATAGCTCGATATAAATAAAATAATTATACTTTTAAACAATTAATTTACACTTAAACAAATAAACAGTATTGGCAATAAGCTGTTTGCCGAGGAGTTAACTATAGTTTACGTGTAATTTTTATTTAAAATTAGAAGGGAAATCGTTTTAGATTGGAAACACGTGAGCGCAAAGATAAGATCTGCATGTACGTACCTGTGCATACGTTGTTTTAGACATCACATGATCATTTATTAATCAAAGTTAGTATCAAATTCAGTCAGTGTTTTATTCATTTATTTAAAAAAACATTATACTTAAAGATTATCAATTCAGGGATAGTAGAAGAATTATTTTTTCATACCATACAATTGTATTGGTTAACACAATTGACGTGCATCAGCTTTCAATTACGTAGATAAAATAGGTTCGACCATATTGGCGTAAAAACGTTTTTGTGCAACACTTATATTTTGTCTGAAATAACATACGATTATTGGAATTCATTGCTCATCAAAATTATTGTATATGTTGCGACTCGTTTTTCAACAATTAGAATTTCAGCGATTAGAATTTGTACAGCGTACAGTCTACAGAGAAAATTAAGCAAATTTATTTGTTTTATCTAGAAAGAATGCAAGTAATGAACAAAACAATAGCGTTCTCTATGGAACTAAAGTAAGACCGGCTAAATATTTTAAAAAAGGATAATCTGATTTTTCAAACTCATAGCAAAATTTGTTTTACTTACTACAGGCTAAACTGTTGGAATTGTAACACAAAATAAATTTCTATTTAAATTTATTATTTCAAGAATTTCTCAATTATAATGTATAGTTTTTAATAGGCTTGTACCAGTATTGTACGGACAATGTGGTAAACCCAAAAGAGATTGTGTTTATACTCGAACAACATTCGGATTGAATGTCAAATACTCGGCAAGGTAATACGAACGTCGATAGACTAATATTAAAGTTAATAATTCTTCGGGAGTGAATGACTGTAAGATCAGATAGGTGGACACCTACCGGGAAGGCCCGGTCGTCTACATTGTAGCTACTGTGTTCATGAGGACAGATCGTGTCTTCCCAGTCAAATACATACATATTATATCTATTCAATGGTCTTTTGTGAACACAGCGGCACAGTATTCTCTTCTACTTTCTTACATCCAATAGAGATAATTTACTGTAAATTGCAAATTTATGCACTTGTATTCTTCTGTTTTAAGTTTCAAAAGCGATATCACGCTTTAAAAAATGTATTTTATATTATAACATAGCACAAGTTCTTCTTTTAAGAAAGAAGTCTTGTAGTTTTAGCATTCAGATTATTTATCTAATTAATGGCGGTACTTTATTTACGAAAATAAGTAAGATTTAACGTATCAAAACGAATAAACTAAATAGACAGATATTAAACATAGTTGCCGATGCAGAATAAACCATAAAACTCTTTAAAAAATCAATTATTTACTTTAAAATGTTGACAAATCTGACAACCATATTTTACGAATGCGACTGTTTTTATTTACTTACCTTCCACGAAGTTTAAAGTAAGAATAGGATTATTTGCATACTTTTCTACTCGGACGTGACTAAAGAACGATCAACAGATTTATGAGCAATTTAGCGAATGCTTAAAAACCATATTAATTATTCTTATTCTTGTATTTTAAAATATAAAAAAAAGTTATTTTAAACTCATAAGACTCCATCTTTTATTTACTTAACAAGCTAACTAACTAGTTTTTTTTAATTTTCTAAGTCCGATTAACGTAAACAAGATAATATTTTTCTATACCCGCGTAATAAATAAATAAACTATTTATTAATTACTATAAATTCGTAATTAATCACGAATTTAGGTATAAAAATGTATATTTTATAAAATGTATGATCCTAATATATTGATATCATTCAATAGTAATTACATATTACTTCAGATATAATGATAAGCATAATATGAAACCACTGTTGTTCATCTAAGGTGATCTACCGTCATGTAGGTTCCTAGCGTCTTAACTTCTTCACAGGTACATAATCTGTGCCAGGTTTATTCTGTTTCCGAGCAGATAATACATCTGTGTTATTTTTACATTCTCGTTCCATTTTGAATACATTTTTCTAACTGCGCATTTACGATATAAATAAGAAATATTTCGTTTAGTTTAGAGTAAAAAAAAAATTACAGACGGTTAGGTTTCAATGAAATGTAATAATAGGTAACGATAAACGTGTAAATAACGCTAATCCATATCATTTGCGGTCGAAGTAAAGCGAGTGTTATTCTCGTATGAAATCCAGACACGACCAGTTATCGATCCCCGGTACAATGACCACCACACCTCACGAAATTATAGTTTTCTTATTTCAATGAAGAATCACCCACGGTTTGACTGACTCATATAAACGTATAGTACGAAATTATAAAAATAACGATAAACATTAACAACATCTATAACACCACGGCTTAGTAGTTTTGTCAAACGATTCTACACTAAGACAGTACAGTTTATAAAAGCGGTGATAATTTTTTTCTTCTGTTTTTTGGCAATATAGTGGAGCGGGCATTGACTGTCATTTAGCCATTATAAATTCATCTCGATTTACATTCATATGCAATAAAATTGGCATTTTAAAACTCGATGAAATAATTAATAGATATGCATTTTACAAAATTTCTTTTTCTAGATACTTATGCAATTTGGAGAAGAACTTGGAGACATTGATTAAGAGACAAAGTCAGCACTAAGTTCCATTCTTTTTACAGAGTTTATGTAAAAAGTACGTATGATGTACATCAGGCTACCATACGTTATTCGTAAATTAGTTACGAAGATTAACTAATAAACGCAGCCTTTTTTTATTTTGTGAAAGTTCTAATGATGTAAGATTTTCTTAAAATAAGGAGAACATTCTTTTTGAATGAAAAATTACATTAAATAATATGAGTTGAGATTAATACAAAATGTTTTTTTTATTACCATTTCCGCAACTTGATACTGGATTGTTTTAACGTGTTTGACAGCGATATCATCAGATATTCAGAGCGTTTTCGCGTGAAAAAGCGAGACAATTGTTTAGACACCTGAAACAATTACTTTTATCTGAGGATAAAAGATAGAACCATTCCCGCATTACAAAGACCTCCGCCTCACCATCGAAAACAATCTCATTACGCCATTTCTGTACTTTTTTTAATCAAGACTCAGGTTTTCTCTTAGTTAATTTTGCATATTCGGGATCTTCTTGTATTTGTTCATAATACAAATATAGTAAATGTTTTTAATGAAACCGATTTTAAAGGAAAAGTTTTTTCAGTTTTCTTTAAATTTTGACTTTTAAAAACGGCGCAACATTAAGAATTAGGAAGTAGTCGATAGTGATTTTTAAGTCGAGCAATTTTAGTTTCTTCTATCTTATTTTCATAAGGATGAAAATAAGATATGTTATATCTTATGTTCTAAATAAGTCAACGGACTGTTTCAGCGTATTAATAAATAAATATAATCTTTGGCATCATCAATTAGTTTGAAACTTAGCATATCACCGTGAATAAGCAGGCTCACTACTCAGTTCAATTCATTTTGGCAAAAGAGTGCATGATAGTAGCTATTTTTACCGGTCTATGATTATTACTAGTATGTTATTTATATCAATACAGAATCTTATTTAGATTCTGATCGACAAAGCAAAGTGTATATATTTTTATGTAGTAATAAACAGAAAAAAATTTAGAGAAGCCATGTTAACACAAAGAAGTAGAGAACTTTGTCGTAATATACAGAAGTACTAAATAATCACAATATGTTGTGATTTTTTAATTTCTAATTGTCTTCGCGCAAATTAATAAAAATTCATTCATGAAAAAAATACAGCACACAAAAAAAAATAGTAGCAAAATTTTCATGATAAAAACATAAACCTTTTTTTTTTTTTTTCGTTTTTATGATCTAAATGTAGAAAGTAAAGAGAGAAATGACAGCTCTAAAATTAAATATTGAAGACGACATACGTAAGCTTGATCATCATGAAAGAAAATTGTTGTATAAGACAGAAATTTACTCAGCAGGGCTAGAATAGAAACGTTAACAATACTTGGAAAAGTCTGTCTCTTGTACTTACTATTTTGTTCGATAAAATAAATCGTAGTCAACTCGATATCAGAACAAGTCAATTTTTAATTAAAAAATAAAACGTTTAATAATTATTTAACAAAATTCTTCATGTATCAAATTTAATTTAACAACGTAAATTCGATTTATAAGAGTAATTAATAAACCTGTGAATAATATTAACTAACTGAAATTATAAATTGTCATTTTTAGCCGAGATACATAAATTTGGTTATTACACAAATCACTTAGTGTATTCAGCAATATATTCGTCTCAAGTAGTAAAAGTGGAATAATTACGGATGTAGTAAGAGTAAAATAATTTTTTTAATTTTCTACAAGATATAAAAGCATCAATAACGCGAAAATCTTTAAAAATTGTCACGGGGAAGGAAGTCGAAGACGATTACATTAAAAGCGTGTACGGTTTTTGTGCGAGTTGTCATCGCTAAGGAATGCGTTGTCATTGAACCGGCCGACAGCGAGCCGGTCTACCGGGTGTGTAAACAGGTGAAAGGAGGATGAACAACCTGTAAGCTTACGGAAATCAAGTACGGTAAACAACGAAACAGATGTATGAAAACAATGAATATCGTGGAAATAATAGGCGTCGATTACGATAATAATATTAATATGACACCGATTTGTATACGACGAATCGTATTCAACTCTATCCCTAGGACAATAGTTCATGGTATTTTACGACTTAAGTATAAAACTTAAATAACCTCTTTCCGGGTGAAAATTTACATTTTGCCATTTACGTCGCAAATAAAATGTAAATCGCACAGCTACAGCTACGTACTAGGCAAATAAGAATCAACGGACCCGATATTACAAAAAATAAAAAAACCAGAAATTCTATGTACCGGTTAATTCCAATAACTCTGCAACAATACTTGCTGAAAAGGCATCTATGAACAACGCAGTACAGTTACTTAAATTGTGTGTCGGTCGAACACTAATATATACAGCACTTACATAAAATAATAAAAAGATTACAATGTCATAAACAAACATACAAATAAGACAATCGCACACGATCGAGCACAATAGATAAACGATTTGAATAGAGCCTACTAATCGCAGTACTTAGAAGTTAAATTTTATTTCATGAGTTTCTCAACAAAAAACAATACTAAATAAAACTTTTTTTTTATAAATAGCCTATCCGGCCTACTACAACTTAAAGGCGATTTCAAACGTGTAACATTACTGTCACTTTTCAAATTCTTTAATTTCACCCCATAAATCAATAATTTTTTCTGCAAGTAAAATCTGAATAAAAATTATATAATTTTAAATAAATATTACAGTATTATAGAATGAGTAACAAAAAATTTTTTATTAGCCCATTTTACTACATAAAGCTGATTTTTTTACTAACGCCAGTAAACCTATGAAACTTTTGATAAAGTTTGACGAGTGTTCATCTTAAAATGTTATATAACTTTCTATTTTGTTGGTAATGACTTTTTTGAAGTTACACGAGAAGTAGATTAGAAGTAACAATATGTGTGCGTGTGTATGTTCGTGGGAGCGCGCGTGTGGGTGTATATATATAAAACAGTAAATTGACATTAAAAATACTGGTTTAAACAAGATTGGTGCGAACGGTTCTTAGCTAGATGAATATAATTAATTTTATTATTACTATAAATCAGAGTTTAATTCTTAATCATTTTTTCTTTGCCATGTAATCTAAATTTCCATGAGATCAAAAAAATTTAACGTAAAAACTATTTATAACAACCTTAAATTATCTCTCAAAGATCGATTCTGTGATTCGGACCATAGCTCAATCTACACTAAAATGTACAAGGAAAACAACTTTTAAAATGTGACGTCTTTAGGTCTACTAAAGATTTCATATTTTCACAGTAAACTTAGATTTCTCTAGTTCTAGTCAACTCGCCCATCGTCTGTAAACTCGGCATCGCAAATCAGCTGACTTCGAAGTCTAGAGTTCTACGGTTCACATCCTATTAAAGGCCTAAAAAGTAAATATAAGTACCTACTTTTAAACGGATTTGAATACTGATCGTGGATGATAGCGTTTTTTGGTGGTTTCAATTAACCACACATCTCAGGAATGGTCGACCTGAGACTGTACAAGACTACAGTTCATTTACACTCATACGTATCATTCTCAATCATCCTCTAAAGTAGTAACTTACGGTAGTTCCGGTACCTTTTTCCAAAAAAAATAAGCGAGGTCTACTAAACTAATTAAAAATATTTTAATCTTTTAGGTTATTTTTGAGACGACTTTAGAGGGATGAAAATGAAATTGAATTTCAGGGATTAAGAAACTGATTCTGAAAATAAGAGTTGATGTTAATCATTATTTACATTCAAACACAGACACATACGCGCTGGCAGCTCGAACTGTACGGAAAAACTTGCGTGTGGATGGTACGATAAAATAATACTGTAAAAATTACATTTCCGTAAAACCAATTATTTTAAAGAAGTACCCCACGAATTTCAAATTCAAAATTAAAAAAACTCACAAAATAATGTTTAAAAATACAAGTCACTATTAATAAGGAAAAACCATAATTCGAGCCCTACACCATTGCCAATGAGTTTGAAGAAAAAAGGCTCGCTTCATTACAGCAGTAACATTTTGACTCTGAGAATAAACAGATTTACTCCAATAACAAAGCAAGAAATTCTTTCATTATAAGATCATACGTTTGAAGTCGTTTCAGTGCATTTCACAAGGCTTTGAAACCGTTAGGCAAACAATCAGCAAAAAGTTATATTTTATTTTACGAAAAATTCAGTAATGGAAATGAAATCACTTACGTTGATAGAAAAATTATTTTTGAAAAACTTATATCACCCTCTATTTTTACTTCCTTCTACGAATTAAAGGAAGTATTGTGATGACGAAAAATTTCGGTTTTCAGATTTCAACGGAAATATCCATTCTGTCCATCCTTGAATCTATTTTGTCTAGTTTCGGCGTGACGTCTGTACGTAAGTATGTATCTCGCATAACTCAAAAACGATTAGCCGTAGGATGTTAAAATTTCGGATTTAGGACTTTGGTAACATCTAGTTGAACATTTCCCTTTTTGATTGCAGTCGACTGGTTCAAAAGTGTCCAAAAAACTCCGAAATCCAAAATATTTAAATTTCGGAGTTTTTCTTAATTCATTATTACGCCCTCATTGAGAGCTTTTCAACGATGTATCATAAAAGATACTTATTTTCATTCGTTCCAGTTATACCCGAATAAAATTTTTATCAATGAAATGTTTAGATCTTGCAAGGAGAAGAAAGCAAATCGGTTCGAATCAGACTTTATCTCCTTTTTCTTTTTAATATATTGATTTTTTAATAATTATTAATCTCTGATTGTAAAAGACAGTTTCCAATTAATAATAATTCAATAATAACAATGAAAAAATTTTAAAAAATATTAGAAGTTATTAATGAAATAAAACTTTATGTACTCCTCATTTTAAAAAAAATCTATAAATGTAATTTAATAGGTGTACAAGGAAGTCATGTGATGTCTACATCAGATTTTTTACTTAATGAAAGGTGTTATTAGTAATTTGCAAGAAAAAAAATTGTCGTGACCGATTAAAAAAACTACATATGAATAAAATTACTTCCTTATAGATTAATAACAAATAAAAATAATATAAAGGAAATATTATATAAAGTTGAATTATACGACACTGCGTAATATAATTTAACAGAAAAAAGTTAAAAGGTAAATACTGTTTTTTAAATATTAACCTAAAATTATATTTCGCAAAAAAACGACAAATGTAACCTAAATACAATGAAATTTCACTTCAGTTTTTATATCAATATGGTTTTAAATATTTACATATCTCATTATCAACTTCTGTAAATAAATCTATTAACAAATAAATAAATAAATAAATAAATATATATATATAAATTTTATAGAAAATTAGTTTAAATAAACTGTACCTTTTTTTAACAAAAAAAGAATTAATGAAGTTTAAATTTATAGCGTTTGAAAACCTGTATTCAATAACTACACTACTTACTGTTTTGTATTTTCATTTTTTTACCCCACGAGTAAACTCAGAGCTAAATACACCGAAATAAAATTCTGACATGAATAATTTAAACTAATCTTAATTCAACATAAAATTCAATTTTAGAACGACTACTTTATTTATTATTATCATCAACATTATTATGGTATCCTTTTTTCTTTTGTAAGAATAGGAATGAATAAAATAATCTAAGATGGTTTCATTTAACATTATCTTTACAAATAGGATACATGATTTAACAGCGACATAAAATCATTGAAAATAAACTTCTACGTACTGAGAATTTTAATTTTACGAACGTAATTGACTTTTTTAATAGATTATATTAATAAAGTAAAAAGACTAAAGATATATTTATAATCTATATATAAAATAAATATATGGGCCAGTATGTTCAGAATACTAAAATATTATTAGCAAAATGGAGTGTTTACATGAAGTAAAAAACAGTATGAAATAAATAAATAAGACAGAGAAATACATACATTTTTTTCTCCTTAAAATGTAGAAGGTACAATGCACGTGCTGTTTGTAAAGGAAGATATGTTAAATTTATTTAAATATGCGTAGACATACACAGTCATTCATCGGTATGTTTTTTAACGGCTGTAGATTCAAGTAAAACTCTTTTAACTGTTACGAACAGTGACCGTCTTGTGTTCTACATGCTAACAACCACCACAACGTTTAAACAAGCTGAAAGTATTTCACATCGAATTAAAATGACTACCTCTATTCGAAAAGTAAAATAATACGGCATTTAAAACGCTGTTTCTCTAACCGTAATATGAATTATTAAAGTTTTACTTCTTCGATCATTAATTTTTCATAGCGACTTTCCTTAGTACACGGTAGTAAAATTCATAAGTTTATACAGAACATTATTATTTAGATTATCGTACGCTTACGAATGAAAACTAGAAGTTATCAAAGATGTAATGAAAAACAGACTTCCGTGATTAAACTTCTATGATTTTTGAGTAGTCATTAATTTTTTTAAGTAAATCGATTTTAGATTATTCAAGAAAAATTAGATTTTATAGTTTATTTTAAGGTTTACGTTAATACAATCATTTATACTTTGAAATCGCATTAAATTTACAATTATCTCGATCGAATAATAATGACAGGAAAGAAAACCGACAAAAATAATACACTGTAATTATGCAGCTACCGACTCAAAGAGATTAAGAAATAATTTTTTAGAACAGCCCCCGTAGATTAATCTTTCTAAACAAATAAATATATCTCTAAATTAAAATAGGACGTAATAATACACATCATTATCACGAAAAGGTATTAATAATATGTTGTATAATACAATAAGAAAGGATGTATCACCAACAAGAATGAGAAGTTGTTTTAAGCAATTAAAATATTTAACGATTCAACTAATACTAAGTTTTATTTTTTTAACTATTTAAAAATTTAAAACTATTTGAAACTGAAATTTAAGTAAATGAATTAGAAAACTATTATAAACCCGGAGAGCTGGTGTGTAAAATATTGAATCGCGAATTAGTTCTAAAACACAGAAATCAAAAGGAACATATTTTCTAAGGCGGCCTATTAAATAAAGTGAAGACACTGAAACTGAACTGTTTACCGGCGACTTAAAAATGTGAATCTGAAAACAAGAAGTAGCACAAATTCTAGTAGTGGTAGGTTATGATGAGCCGTTCCATGAGATTTGTGACAATTTTTCTGGATTTATTGGAGCATGTCACCGGTTAGTTCAGGTCGATCAGATTTCTCCCCTCCATCCCTTTGGACGATTCACAAGTACCTCCCGCTGCTCACGGGCAACCGGTCTCTTCACCTATTATCCGATAGTCGGTATGCCCTATAATCGATAATCATTATAATTATATTATTTTGAAAAATTATTAAAATAGTATTAGTTTTAATTCATTTTTAATACACCAGTAATCTAATAATGAAGTTTACCAAATAACAGCAATGATCTCTGAGAATTAATTAACGATTAATGAAATTATACAATACTTATCGTATCGTGTAAATAAACTCCGAATTTGACTGTATCAGCTTCAATAAAGTTTAGTAAAAAATATATGAAGAATTATTTGAGATATTAAAGTAATCATGTGTTCGTAATTTCAATTTTCTTAATTTTTTAACTTTCTAAAATAAATAATAAAAAACATATTAATAATAAAATAATAAATACGAATACGTTAGGTGAAATAAAATAATTTCATCTCACTAATACAAGTGTTTGGTACTATTCTTAAGCACGAATCAAATTTAGTGAAAGAAATAGACCAATTAAAGAAAGAAGAACGCAGCAGTCAACGTATTCAAGCGTGAATACGGTGGAGATCATTAATTCACGCTTTTTGAACAGCTCTTTCAACGACACTAAACGTTTTTATGGAAATGTCATTAAGATGACGAAATGCGTCGAAATTTTTTTGTTACATTTTTTTTTAGAACAAAAAAACACACAGCAATTATATCGACAAATAAGAATTAAATTCTTAGTAAATTTAATAGCCGAATTCAAACTATCACCCATGATTCATATAATCAGGAAAAGGAAAATTTCAATTTGTTATAAATTAAGATTACCATGGTAATTAAGATTACCATCAGCACGGCTTGTGTAAGCTATCACTGAAAACCGGAATTTATGCGTAATAAAATATAAATAAAATTCAGGGTAACAAAGATAAACTTTGTTTGAATTATGTTAATAAAACTTGGGTCACTCTTGCCCGTCTTTAAATCTAAATTTAGTAATATTTATAAATTCCCTTCATTTTATTACGAAGATAATTCTCTGATTTTTGAAAATCGGATAAGTGTCCGTTTTTGTAAGAAACAAGAGTCCGATTCATACCAAAGGTAAGCGGATTTTCAGAAGGAACGATAGCGTTTAATAAACATGCACAAATTAAAAAAGTATTTTTGCATAACTAGCTAGACCAGGTTTTCCAAAACGTTTCCGCCTCCGTTCCCTGAACATACTTTTCCCGATTCTGAATTCTCGGTAATAACACAGAAAATTCCTAGTAAAAAAAACTTAAATCAATCTTCAAAATATAGAATACCAGCAGCAATTCTTCTCCACTTTCCAACAAAACTGACTAACAGATAATCTTTACAATACATATGCTACTAGCACGAATTCCTG